>CABFOP010105948.1:0-10315 GCA_900683385.1 Anoplogaster cornuta | reverse complement strand
ATGCGCCGAATATTTCTCGTGAGATTTGGAGAGTGTGGAACTTTCTCAACTGTTTAGGGTACATCGATGGAAGGCATGTTGCAATTAGAGCCCCGCCAAATGCACGAAGTGAACTACCGCTTCACAATGGTGGACATTGGAGCATACGGTCTTATGTGATGACCTTAAAAGTCATTTTTTGTACCCTGGCAGGAGACTCGTTTGGAGAGGTTGCCTGAACTAAACAGGTCCTGTTAATACTTTGTGGATTCCTCATGATTGTGTAATAACGTTAACATGTCAAGGATTCAAGGATTTATTCGTCACATACATCATTACAGCAGCAATGGGCAGTGAAATTTGAGTTGTAGATAACTCCAGGACTGTACACAAGTATAAATATTAAGACAAGATTAGAATTTCTTTTGAATAATTTGAAATACTACATGTTTAGCTTATTGTGGTACCCTTGGTATGTTTGGTTGTTTTGCTAATAAAACTATTTTTGGAATTCATGTCAAATTGCGTCATTACTTATTTTTCTGGGGAAGGACTCTGATGCCCCCGCTGGAATTGTGCCCCCCCAGAATTTTGCCTTTCATGATGCCCTTGTCTTATTCCTACTCTGCATGTCAAAATCAAACAACGGTTTTATTGTAAGTAACAATAAAAAACAAGTAAATCAAGAACAACTGTTTGACATGCCATGGCAGCCGTGCGTGATCCAACGGTGTGATGAGACGGAAGTAGCCGTGATTGGTTGTTGCGTCGACCAATAGACTATGCGCCACGCGAGACAAGTTCAGAGGTGCACGACCTCGCGAAACGATATAAAACGACTAAATCTAAAAATATAATCTGCCCTTTAAGCTGGGCTTGGCCGAGAACCCCGCCTCCACCAACCTTGACTGCTGGCCCTTTAAAAAGGGGTGACAATCCACCACTCCTCCCTTTGTCTGCAGCAGCACACCATGATTTGTTTGAGACTTTATGCTGATTGAGTGAATCATGTAAGTTACCTATTATTTCACACCTCCCTGATAAGGTTTTATTTGGTTCACTTATAATTATATGGTTGGTTTCTTTATAATTATATCAAGATTGCTCGTTGGTTCATTCCTTGTTTATTTGTTTGTATAAGCCTTAACCTGTGTGTATATATTTGTGATAATTACTTTGTTGTTGACTGGCACAAACTACCATTTGTTTTCTATACCTAGATCAGGACCAGTCAACATCTAACTTTGTCACTCGAACAAACCCACAAACGAAAGACAATTAACCAGTTAACCGGATCCTTCCATCTCTATGCTCATTGTGCCTCACCGCACACCCATAGTGATTATCCCCTGGGAAATCAAGTCCCCTAAATCAATCCCGAAAATTTTACACCGTCATTTTAGCTTATTTGTTCAATAGCAAGTTCAGAAATTATTTAGTAATGTTGGGAATTAGGGATGAGCCTAAGCATAGGTACAGAGTAATACAGTTTTAGTGGTATTGAGAGCGGGCGTCGAGGGGGCTGGTTCTGGGATGCCAGAAATCACTGTTGAGTCTTCTGGACATGTCGTGGGTGAAATGGGAGGAGACCACTTGATAACCCCGGTGACACTCACACACTCAACCCTGTAGCATTTAGATTAGGCAGCTAGTGAAAGGTTCTGCCTGTCTCATAGATTTATGACACAAAGGATTATAACATCAAATCCTGTGTAATGGTAAATAAAACGATCCACCAAACGGCATATGTTATGATTTTTTGGGGGCATTACTAAGCAGACAATGAAGAGAGACAAGAACGATGGGAGAGAGAGAGAGAGAGAGAGAGAGAGAGAGAGAGAGAGATGACATGTGACAAAGGTCCTGGGCCAGATTCAAACCCAGGGCGTCGCAATTACATGGTATGTGCCTTAGCTAAATGAGCCACCAGGACGTCCCACATTTTATACTGTCAGGTAGGGTATAATATTTGTTGGAGGGCTCGAAGTCCACACTAGGTATTATTTCCTGTATTAATTTCAGTACCCGTTTTTGTTTAATATGCTTACTTGGGGCACTTAAACTTATTTAAACTTAACTGTACTCTACCATTCCCTTTGTGTACTAATGCCAGACAATGACGATTGTTTTTACAATCTACCGCAGTGGGTTGCAATTTTCCAGCAGCAGCCAGTGAATAGACGCAAAACTGGGGATTTTCACTGCTGTTATTTTTATAGAAATGAGAAATTAGGGACTCACTTGTTCCTCTCATAGAACTGGATGGAGAGACTGATGATTTCATCCTCTGCTATGTTAAACGTCTCCACCACTTCCCCTGGTTCCAGCACACGGTTCTCTGCGTAAAAGTCCCGCCTCCGCTTCATCTCATCTGAGTTCAACACATAACGAGAATATCTTTGTGATGATCAGCAAAGCTATGCATCTTAAAATGGGTAAAGCTATGTATTAGAAAACAGGGAAATTAAGGCCGTAACAAATGTGTATTGTACAAGGTTTAGAGTCGGCTTCTCTCTCCTGCCTCAGGAAATGTAGTCTCACCTTTGAATAACCCAGGAACAAGCTTATAAACAATATCTTGTAATGTTTTGTCCGCTCTGGAAAAAAAAGAAGTCCATTATTAGGGATGATGTACTTTTACGATCAGAAGTGCACCCCTTTATAAACCTTATACAAACCATTGTTGCTTACCTGATGCTGAGCTGTGGGCATGTTTTGTGTACCTGGACGTCACATCGAGGACAGAACTTGTTTGTCTCCAAGAAGGCAACAATACATGTTTTACAAACTGTACGTAGAGGACAGAAAGAGAACGGATGAAAATCCAATGAGCTGCTCTACATTGCAAACATTTCACCATAAGCCTTGAGAGTAGTTTAGTTCAGAGCATACGCAGGTACAGTAAGCTATACCCACATCTTTCTCTGGCCATGATAGTATAACTACCCATCAGGCCCTTAATATTAAAATAAATCGGAAGGTGGGGTTACAGTATAACTACATTCTCCGTGTGTTTGTATTGGAAATCTGCATATTGGTCAATCTGCACATGGCCTAATCGTTAGGTCTATGCTAATTTCATGTTGGGGGCACATAACACAATTTGCATGCCTTTTAAAATAATGCATTAATTATAGAAACTTACAGGAGTGCAGGCACTCTACAATGGTTGTAGCATCAATGAAGTAACCAGCACACAGTGGGCATGTGAGATGTGGATTGAGATCTGTGATTTTAATACGGTTGGGTTGCATTTTATCCATCTGGAAAGATCTGCAGGGATCAAATCATATTATTAGACATTACTACACAGTGGGCCAGTGTGATCCTGTGATATACAACAGTATATAAAGTGCATTATGCCTGTTCAAACTATTAGTTATTTCCCCTGTGGTAAATGAGTGTCTTCCATAGTGATCTAGACAATGTCTGCAGCACGTCCTTGGGACAACAGACTGGAAAACAACAACAACGGTAGCCGATGGCCGCCAAAAACCATTTTAATGACATGTTCTCTGGAAGCTTCAGCAGTAAATAACATGTAGAGACCAACAACAGTGGAGCCAAATGTAGGCTGCAGTAGTACACAGGAGCAGTCTATTGAATCGCCCCTCTGTGGCCTCATCTTGTGCATCAGTTCTGCTACTCGACCAGAGGACCAACAAAGAGCGTTTCCATTTCTCCAGAGCGCTTCACGTGTAATCGAGGACCAAAAGGAAATAGATTAGGCATAAAGATCAATACTGGAGGGGAAAGCCAGAAAAAAATCACACTTCTACACAAAGCAGCCATCTTACATTCACTGACAGGGCTGTATCAGAGGCGAACAAGAGACTCAAAATGTGACACCGTGCACTTAGTGTGTGCTTCAGCAAACCAGTGCGTCGCGTTGAATAAATAGTAATCGCCGATGCGTCGTTCCTACCTGATATGACATTAAAGTTTCCCACTCCTCCCAACGAGGATCCAGGTAAATTATTTGGACTTGGTTAGAATTTGCAGCAGCGCCAGAAAATGGCTTTTTTTCAGCACCGTCAGAGGACCGCCCATTTTGGATCACGTGATATTATTTTGTCGCCGTGTTAAGGGGCATGCGGGGTATCCACTGGCTCCAATGGCTCGACATATGGCTCAATGCTCACTTTCCCCCCCCCGATGCATTTACATTGATACGCCATGATGCTTATTTTACCTGTGTAAATACATGGCAGCCACGCCCTCTATTTGTCTGACCCTGACATGTTATTTAGCCAGGCATCATGCATGCATGGAGGGAGGATGATGGATGGATGCCTGAGGGCCCGATCCCCCCGTCCAGCTAAACTGGTCATTTAATTGGAAAATTGCACTTTCACACATTTTCTACTGTATTTAACCTTTATTTAACCAGTCCCATTAAGATTAAAAAATCAATTTTTCAAGGGATCACAGAAAGTTACAGACAGGACAGCATATAACAAAAATAAAAAATAGAAAAACAAATATAAGTATAAAATACAATACAGTATAAAGTAGTGAACAGAGACGAATGAAAGATGGACAGAGAGAAAGAGAGGCCAGGAGAAGAGGGAATAGTGATACAATTAAAAGGCATGGGCAGCATTTTACTAAAAGCATATTAGATTAGATTATTATTAGATTAGATTAGATTCAACTTTATTGTCATTGCACAGAGTACAATTACTGAGACGACGAAATGCAGTTTGGCATCTAACCAGAAGTGCAAATAGCAGTAAAGTGCAGAGTATGTGCAAATGTGGAGATAAATATTAAATAAGCAGTAGGGCTCGATATGAATATGCTAAAATATATGTTGCACACTTGGACAAACGGACAACCAGGCATGCATAAGGTTTAACTATTTAATTCTCTTCGTTCTGAAATACATAGAAACAGCAGCATATCAGTGGTCGGCTGCTTAACGCTCCGCTTGTGGTCACTGAATGGCTACTATTTGCACACATTCTTCTCATTGCTAACTTGCAAAACAAAACATAAAACATACACAGTACATATTTGTTCAAAAGATTACATCCATTTCCAACCCAAACACACATATCCTGATCAATAGTCTGAACACTCACACCCAATTCTAGCATATCAGTGGCCGGCTGCTTAAAGGTAGTACGAGCAATATGAGTGTTTAGGTTTAGTTTTTTGTTTACCTCATTAGCAGCGAGCGAAGAATTGCGCCGTACGTTGCCGAAATGTGGACTGGTGTGGTAAATGTGGTGTCCAGAAGTCCGCTTGTCCAATATAGCTCAGTTACGGTGTTTCAGCAACAAAAGTCCATATCGCGGCGTAGTCCGTCGTGAATTCTGGGAGATGGATTTCCTGAATCCTTTCCTCGGTTGCAGCGACCAAAGAATGGCGAATTACAGCACCGAACCCGCCGACGTGAAGACGGGTGTGGGAAATATGGTGTCCAGAACTCTGCTTGTCCGTTGTAGCTTGGTTAGTGTTTTTTCCCGATAACGGTCCCCATCCCACCATGGTCCAGTGGCTACTACTGTGAGTCTGGCTTCCTGGTTGTTGGAAATGCAAGTCGACAGGCAGGTAAGCCATCCAATCATTTCATTCCAGCCAAATGGATCATCTAATCATTTAATTTGAGCTGAAGGGCAAGTTAACAGACATGTAGTCTGTCCAATCATGATTGGACAGACTTATTACAGTATTGCAGCTGCTACAGACACCGGATTTTTTCCATTTTTCTTTCAGAGGACTTGATTTATTGATTTCTGTCAGGATATAAAGACAATTTCTACTCATTTCTACCAATATAACCGAAAATTCTTCTTAGAACATTGCTCGTACTACCTTTAACTCTCTGCTTGTGGTCACTGGATGGCTACTATTGGGCGCAGGTGCTCCCTTGACCCCAAGACCCCTGAGCCGACCAACTATTGCCTGTTGGAATATTACTCAAATCTAGGCTACCTGGAGTACATCTGCATTACAGAGTATGAAGGTGAGTGGACAGTGTATTACCAGATATGTATGTAGAGCCAAATGTAAATTAACCAAATAACTCAATAAAAATAAAAATATAAAAAATAAAAGAATAAAGGGGGGTGTCTAATTCTATAAATGAACCCGAATACATCTGTCTGGCCTTTGAAGTTCTCGACATTGCCTCTGAAGCCTCAAAAGAAAGCACGCCATCAGACATCGGGGAACTCATGTCTGTATAGGCTTTGGGGTCATCCTTATCTTGATGCTAGCCTAGTGGCAGAAAAAGTCTGTTCCTACATGGGAATCTGAGGTACCCATCTGCATGAGGACAAATTTAGAGATCTATGCGATGTGGTTCTGCCTTGTCGTCAATGGCTACGCCAAGAGGAATGGGGGCGCATGGCCTCCTATGTAGATTCCGGATATGTAATGCCCAAGATTGGTGAGGATAAAGTCTGCGGGGAGATCTCTGCTTCCGGAGGAGGCTTTGGTCCTTGCTGACGAAATCAATTTGGTGTCGTTTGAGAAGTCTTTTGAGACATTGAGATATTGAGATAGATATTTCTATCTTTCTTAAGGACAGGGCTATCGCACCACAAAGAAAGTATTGGGACTCGATCTACTCACCAGATGTGCTGCCATATACCCCTCCAAGAAATCCAGACACTCGACATCTCGTCTCGCACTTTATCGATGACAAGAATTTTGATCCACATCGGTACATAAGGTACGTTACATCAGGGGAATATACCTCCGTGATGAGGAATTTAACGTTTCCTATTCTCTAAAAGAAAGAGAGGTTAAGGTCGATGGGAGACTCTTCGCAAAGATGACTCCAGACATGAGGTGCCCAGACAATCCATGAACACCTTCTCTCCACTGGAGTAGGACGACTATTTGATGCGAACGGAATAGTTAAGAGTGAGCACGAGTTGCTGTCCCACATACATAGACTCAGCATGCAGAGCGTCAACGTTGGGAAGTCAGAAGAATCCGGTCAATATGTTACACAAGCAGCATTTCTGACTACAGACATTAATAAGTACTGTCTTAGTTTTCGGAGAAAAGTCATGGCAAGATTTTCTCTTGCCTGTGATGAGTTGTACGATCTTCCAGATTTCTTTAACTGGCAGCATAACATTCTCAAGAATAACTCAATATATGTGGCAGATCCATACTGCCCTCCGTCCGGACTAACCAAAGATCGCTCAGCAAATGGGCCGCCGCCTAGTGACATCACTATATCTTCTCCCTTAGGAGGGATCGAAGGATACCAACAGAAAGCCTGGACTCCCTTCTCAATCTCAGCCTTGCTGTTGGCGGCAACCAGAGTTGGTGTGCGGATTGCCGGGGTTGTTCAGGGAGATAATCAGGTGGTCTCTGTCACAATAAGAGTCCCAAGTGAAACCGAAATTGCAACTCGAAGGGAATTGGCCCTGGAGCAAGCCTGAATCTTCGCTCACACGTTATCTGACGTTCTTTTATCTCAAGGACAAATATTGAAGGACAGTGAGACAATAATCAGTGACTCTTTCTTTGTATACGGGAAAAGAATCGTCAGGCATGGTGCCATGATGCCTCAGTCATTAAAGGCTGCCAGTCAGATAAACCTGCACGCTGACACTCTTCTTGAGGAGATGTGCAGTGGCATCTCCAGTATCTCTACAACATGCACCAAAATCCAGAACCAAGGAGGGGAACCAGGCCTATGTTACAAATTGAACATTCTGCACTCCGCTTGCCAATTAGCCCATTCAATTTGGCTCAGGATTGACAACAAGGTAATTAAAGAACATAGAGAGTTTGCAGCCAAAAAAACAGATGTCATTCTTTCCTGGTTAATGACCCCTTCATCCTTAGGCCGACTGAATTGCTACTCACAGTCGCAGATGATTGTGAGAAACGTAGGAGATCCCCCTGTCACAGGAATAGCCGATATAAAGAGATTGGCTTCGGCAGGGTTTCTGTCCGAGGACTGGTGCATTAGATTCTTAGACCAGCAAGACTCCACTGGGCTCAGTGGGCAGCAGACCCATATGGCTTAAACATACCTTCCACAATGACACTCACGAAAATTGTTGAAGATATCACACAAAGGGCAATACTATCGACTTAAAACTATTAATGGGTCACCAGTAAGAAAATGGTGAAGTCATATTCACAACATCAAAGCAAAAATCAACCCGGATATCATTCAGGTTCCTTCTTTCCGTGTGATAGGAGAACTATTAACATTGTCGGAGATAAGAATCACAAGGAGAGTGGAGAGTATCGAGAATCGACTCCTGGCTCCCCTTAGTCTCAGAAGTCATTCCCTTGATAATTCGGTGACAGATGCCTTATCAACAATGGCTCTAACAGATCAAGGACTATACGGGAGGCATCACATACGGACCAATGAGATTTTGGATGTGGGTACGAGATAAACAACGAGTCCTCCAACAGAAGAACCAAGGTTACATGAAGGGACCAAGTCAGGAATGCACTGCTTACCACGAGGGGTCTGGGATTAGGATCTGGGTCACACCCATCCTAACAATTCTGATGTTCGATTGCCTAAAGAGAGTCACTGCGCTGTCACCTGAAACGGTGCTGATGTTGAGCGATGTAGCCGAATCGAGGCACAACCTGATGCACGTGGCAAATGGAGAATATACGCACATCCAACAAGTCACAGGTGCTCGACCGACAAAATACGTAACTGTTGAAGGAGAGAGGTCCGCACACTGTTTAGATAGCTCAACCTGATGCACTACATGAGAAACTCCGACATGTCTCAGGCCATCACAAAGAAGTTGACCACGTTTCTGGGCGTTGTCGACAAGATGTTCCCTGTCCTCGGAGTGGACACTCATTGGATGCCTTGAAGCCCTCGTCCAAGGTGCTATCCTCATAAAAGAATAAAGGGGGGTGTCTAATTCAATGCCTAACATTAACCAACATGAGTCCCACATATATACAGTATGGACAATACTGAAACAGTGTGAAATGAATACAATAGATATGTACAGTAAACAATAATGGCAGTAAAAGCAGAATGAACAGTGTGAAATGGATACGCTACATATACCAATTGATTAATCTTCCGCAGATCTAACAATGACTCATTAAAAGACCAGTTCCTTTAATTTCAAGTCTTTCTGCAGGGTATTCTATGCTGTGGGGGCAGAGATCGTGCAGACTTTCTTCTCAAACTCGGTTCAAGCTTTGACAGTCAAAAGAAAATCAAAAGAAAATCCAAAATAAAGGGAAACACATCCCTGTGATCTTGGACAGTCCAGTCTCTCCCAAAGCTAGAACCAAAACATTTTCTGACACTCTCCGTTGACACTGACTGGGAGACAAACTTCATGGACACTGAGGCAGCAATTGTGGTGATTTCTGGGGGATATGGTGTCATATTCTGGTTGAGAGCTGTTAACACTACTGTGAAATTAGACTAATTTGGGTGAAAGAGCTGAAACGAACAGTACGAGTCCACACAGTGAGCTTCCAAATCATTGTCAGTGGTGCAGCTTGATCAGTCTTGACTTGGGACGCGATCATGTTCACAATATTGGCTGAACTGTCCAAGGTCATAATAAAACATTAATTCTGTTTGAATGGGGATGGGTCTGAATTGCCTTAACTAGCATAAACCACTCTCCCTTGACTTGTTTATCTACTGTTGATTTACTCATTTGGATTGCAGAGCATTGCACAAAGTTATCTATTTTGTTATTAGAAATCCTGACACTTGGGGGTAAGGAAAAGATCGTTCATGACTAGGGTTCTTTATGGGTACCAATGGGTCCCCTAAAAAAATATTATTTTCACTATTACACTCTCTAGAGTGGGAATACAATATAGACAATAATGCACTTTTATATTTAATCACAACTACAATTGGGGTTCCCTGGGACAAAATCGTATCAAATGGGGGTCTGTGGTCTATACTGTATGTATCTATTTGGAGGGCCTTGACAAGAATAAAACCCCTGATCAGAATAGTCATACATTCCCTCCTAGTGAATGAAATGATCATGAAATTAAGGTCCCTACACCCCTGTTTGAGAACCACTGGTCTAATACCCACCTAGTCCTTGGCAGGAAGAGGTTTGGGAACCCCTGCTGTAGCCTGTTGGGGCCTGCAGCTCCACAGCCAGCCGTTTGGGGGCGCTCCTCACTGCGAAGTGCAACACAGACGCCATCTTGAGGAGACCCCAAATGCTGGTTTTGTGGTGACAACAATCTCAGGCGCATCATAATGTGATTACTTAGTTCAAAATAAAATAGTCTAAAATCGTTTTTGGGGGTTGCAGGCGATAAAAAGGAGTCGGACGGGAGTTGTTCGGCGAGTCTCCGGTGCAGCAGGGTGAAGACGGGTGGAAGGCAGATGAGA
>CABFOP010105945.1:5042-16209 GCA_900683385.1 Anoplogaster cornuta | reverse complement strand
GGACAGATCGATGGGTGCTTCGTTCCGCATAACAAAGAAATAAAAAGTTCATACCCGGACAGAAGAAGGGAGGAAAATGATAATAAAGCTAAAAAAAAAAAAAAAAGGCTGTGAGACTAAGTTAGCTGGGGGGGGGGGGTGTTATTGGTGAAGGGCTGTACCTTCTAAGCTGAAATGCATGAGGTTCTGCTATAAGACCAATCCATGTCTATAAACACACACTAATTAAGCTACTGTAGTAAGCATGATTAGTCTGGGAAAACAAACCCTCATATGCACCACAACATGACTTTGCCTGGCATTTAATCCTCCGGAAAAGAGGAGTGGGAATCTCAGATATAATTATACGCTGTTATTAGCACCTTTTACCAATCTCCTGTGTCTCATTATAGCAAACTAAAGTCATAGACCTTGCAACACACATACACCAGAGACGCAATGCTTAATGGGAAGTGGTAAAATATGTGAATAGGAAGTTACTGATGGAAGAAGGTAAATGATGTCCAAAGGCACAAAGATTGGCAACCCAGCAGCAGCATGTGTGTTACTGTGTGATACTGTGTGTTAAGGACATCATATTTTTCTGGACCATGAGCACATGTTTGCTTCCCATGTACTGTACTGTAGGCTACAATAATTCATGAAACTGTCTCATGGGTGCAGCTGAAGGGGTTGATGAAGCTGAATGATCACAACAAACAAATGATACATAATCCAAACAGCAGCAGACACATTATCATATACATCATATACACATATCAGCGACTTCTTAAAAGCCTACAGGCAATTCTCTCAAAACTTATTTTGCAATTAGTGGCTTATGTTATTTTACAGTTCAAGGACCAAGTTGTTCCTAAAATATCAGAAATGAAACACAGAAAGAGAGGGGTAAATCTCAACTTTTATGGAAGGAAAGAAATCTTAACACAATTAGGAATTTAGTCATGACAGCCTGAAAAAGATCTGCCTTGAGTGAGCTATTTGCTGGCATATGCTGTCCTTTTGTTTGGGAGTGATCATTACGGGCCAATTGGGAACAAGCAGATGCCATCATCTGCCTGGCAGAGCACGATGATGAATAACCATGGGGAGGCAGGGTTATGAACCTATGTCACAGTCACACATATCAGCTGGTGCAATAAATACATTACTTCTTCTGAACATTAGACATCACAACTGGCCAGGTAACCAAATGTGCGTAAAAATGCTGATTTGATGACGATGTGCAAATCTGTAAATACTATTAATTAATTGATTATTATTTTTGATTCATTCTGTGGAAAGTCAAAAAAACAAAACAAACAAGCAAAGAGTCACTTGCTAGCCATGTACGTTCCACCAACATCATTTCACCTACGACAGTATTTTGGAAGGGAACAGTCGCTGCGTCTTGAGTTAATCCCCACCCTGGACGACTGTAATTGTTTTTCAGAAATACAAATACAATTTTCAGATTATTTTCCCCCTCTATTTCAGAATGATCACATGTCTCCTAAAAATGTGTGGAGAAAGGTCTGGCCGAGTGAGACCACTGCTTTGTTAAAGCCCCATTACGTAATTGCAGTATAGCACCCCCTACAGGAACACTGTGGCCCCACTAGGCACTTTATATTTCGACACTTTATACTACTAGTACTATTACTAATAATAACAACAAAATTTATAGCACATATCTAAAATCAGAGTAAATAAGATTTAAAAAAAAAAAAACGTTCAAAAACAATTACATAAAAGCCATTCTATGAAAAATAAGTGATTTTAAAGATGATGCTGAATTTGATAATCTAAGTTCCTTAGGGTGTTCCACCATCTAGGGGCCTTTATGGCAAAATTAACAATCACATTTAGTCTTGGGTCTAGACTGAGGGACTAGGATCTCAGGCTGAGCTCCAGCTCATAGGTTTACAATGTACTGCTTGCCCTAAAGTTAATGAATTGCTGGTTAATGCAAAACCATTACAAAGACATTCATGTTTTCAGCAATTATTTCAAACGTTTGCTCATCAACTAGACAAAGAACAGGATATTGCCGGTTTTGTGACACACAGTTCACGGTTGTCAACACAACCTTAACAGGTAAATGAAGTGATAATCAAAAGGAATATCACCTATTAGGCTATACAATGTGTCACTGTCATGTAATAATCAAACTGTGCAACAATCTGTGAATAAAATTCATATGGCCAAATTAAATCTGGATTGGAGCTTTACTGTTTGGTATTTTAGGCATGGGACCATATCGTTTTTAAATCTGTACAAATTACCTTGAATCAGCTATTTGCTAGCCAAATAAATTTTCAATGTGTTGTGTAAATCCTACACATGAAGATGAAAGGATAGGAAGAAAAAAACAGGCAGAAAAAGTGTAAAACTATCAATTCATGCATCTTGGTTACATACAAAATATCCATCCATCCATTTTCTATAGCCGCTTATTCCTGGTCAAGGTCACTGGAGCCTATCCAAGCATGCATAGGGCGAAAGGCAGGGATACGGCCTGGGCAGATCACCAGTCCATCACAGCACAAACACAGACAGACAACCTCATGCTCACATTGACACCTAATTTTAGAGTCACCGATTCACCCGACTTGCAAACAAGCAAAGACAAGCAAACTTCAAGAAATATTACCATTCCTTGAAGCTCACATTTGTTTAAAAGAGTAGAGCATCCCATCCCCACTAATTGAGAGCCCTAGATTCACCCAATTTGCCCAAATGAAATTCTGGTGTCAGTATGGTCCCTGCTGGGAAATCTTCCTGGCGAAATACAAAACTTTCTCTTAAACAGCAGTGAGTGCTCCACTGGGAGATAGCTGGACTCACTAATAATGGTTGCACTTGCTTAAGTTGTTTTGCTTAACATCTCCATCCCTACTAGCCACTAGAAAGAAAAGAAAGAACAAAAGAAAGAAAGAAAGAAAGAAAGAAAGAAAGAAAGAAAGAAAGAAAGAAAGAAAGAAAGAAAGAAAGAAAAATAAATGTAGGTGCAAGCAGTGCATAGTTTACTGGCATCATGTTACTGTACATGATTTCTAGGCAATGTCCTTCAAACTTTAAAAAATGTAAACTGCTATCTCCTGTGGGAAGGTTTCAGGCTTTGGGACTTGGGGCTGCCAAAATGCAAAGTTCCCTAGTGCTGCTAAAAACTGTTGTTGTCTGCAGGAATGCTTACAGTTTTTTCAGATGATGTGGGATTGCAGCACTGTGTCAGTGTCAATAGCCCAACTCTCTCTTATCTACTGTATAGCATCATGTATTGTATTACCTTATTAAATGTTGCATTGTGATGTATGAACAACAAACAACAAACACAAAAAATTCTGACAGTGAAGTAAAAAAGTTAGCAAGCTTTGTCCTCCTTACTTTATATAAGCTCATTGGAAGCAGGAGCTCCATTCAAGACGAGTTCAAACCAAGAGGCCAAAATTTGCCTTGGCATTTGAAGTCAAGTCCTGGGACAGACGGTCCCTCTATTGTCCTCTATTGGTTGGCTGCAAAACAACTTGAAGCTCCACCCACCTCAATATAAGTCAATGGAACCAACGCTAATCTTCTATGCAGAAATCAAATCAAATTTCTTCTTCAAGACCTTATAGTCACAATAGCTCATTTATTTTCCTCTAATGTCTCCACTTATAGTGATAGCATGCATGTCAGGGGGTGTCTCTGCATGATCTTGTTCTTGGCTAGCAGCATCAGCCAGACTCCGGTCTACACTGCTGTGCAACCTCTTGCTCCAAATATATACACATATCAGCGAAATTCCACTTCCCAGGTTTCAAACAGGCCAGTTGAATGTCAACAAGTGATATCACAATCACTTTATCGATTATTTTTTACAGTCTATGGTTCAAACTCATCATGCATCAATGGTACAGTAGCGGTGCAAATCAGGAATAGAAATTCTGAGCTACATAGATTTATCTACAACCAACTTCTGTCATTTTAAAGGAAAGTTCCACCCTCAGAGACTCTTACACTGTTACAGTATATATCATCAACCTGAAGTTAATTTGTGATGAAATGTTGTAATTTCCGTTTTTGGTGTGTCCCCTTTCCCTCAATCTGCCCTCCTCTACTTTTACTAGTTCTTAGATTTCCCAGAATCACTTCCGACAACCCCAATAACTTGCTTGTTGTTTTCCTCCACGGCAAGAGAGCGAGTGTTGAAAAAAACATCGGTGCAAAATGGTGAGTCTAGAAAGAACCACTTTCTCTTCAATTCTGAGGGACTGACACAGAACTCCTTACAATAATGGCTTATATCCACTTAAGTACGGCACAAATGCCGTACTAAATCCTTATCATTCCAATACAATCTCCATGACTGCAGTTGAACATCAATTGCAATGATGCATAATACCTACCATATACATAGAGGACGTAGTCATCGTACGCCTCTCCCACAGTGTTGGAAGCCACACAGCGATAGGTGCCATTGTAGGACTTATTGAGGTTCTCGATGTAGAGATCAGAGCCAGTGACCACAGCGTGAGGCGGCACATCCTCGTCTACTCTCAGCCAGTTGATCTGATGGGGACTGGAGAGCACAAATACCACAAGCATCATTCAGACGCTGTCTATCCAGAGCAGAAATCTGAAATAAAGGTCAGAACTGAGATCATCTGAGGAGGGCCATTGGCAGGCCCTGTCTAATGATGTATTTTATAAACAGCACGCAAACAATTGGTAACATTTAAATGCTACAATGAAATGGAAAGGTTAAGGGAGTGCTCAGACTGGCAGAAAGGGGATATAGAAAGGCTGAAACTGACAAGTAGTCAGCTACTGCATCTGGGTGTTTTTGAAGTTAAAATGTAAGCATGATTCAGGGTAAAATGCTGTACTGTATGTCCACCTATGTGAATACTCACTGTGGTTTTCCTTCTGCAATACATGTCAAATCTAGACTGTCACCCTCTCTAGTTAAACCTTCGGGATATGTCACCACGATCTTCACTTCTGGTTTATCTGAAAATAAAGGGATGGATTTTTACAATATCCTAATAATACAAATTGTAACAATACAGCCTTCTCTTTCATACCTAGAGCCAAAGCAAAATCAAAACATTACTGCACTCTCTGTGAAGTATTGAATGAAATAGGCTTATAAATGAAGTGTAAAGTAACACAGCCAAGAGTAAAGCAAACAGGAGGGCAAAATGATTATGATATGTGCTCAGTAGACATCCAGTAACACTACCTACAGCGAAATGATTTCTTTCTTCTTATCAATGCTAGCCAAAGATTACCAAAATGTCAAGCGGTTCCAGTCAAGCTTTCCCTGTCTCTTTTTTCCTTGAAAGGTCAGACAAAACAGTTGTCTACCTGGAAAAAAAAACAAATATTCTACACAGACTACAAAAGGGTACCTTAACCTTTATTTGATGTTTAACACAGTGTAAGGCAGCCTGAATTACCTCTTAAATCAATGCAGCATTTAAGGAACACCAAATATCATTTGACACCTGAGCAAAAGTTACTTTTCCCTTGTGGTGACTATATCTCAAGGGCTATTAGTTTCGAATGCCAGGACTTGGTGATACATGGCTAATAATCTAGTAGTAGTGCAATAACATATGAGCCAATGATCAGAAACACACTGAGAGCCTTCCTAGTCTAGTTGTAGGTAGAAAAAATACATTTCCAGGTCACTCACATAGAACTTCCAAGTGTCTTTGCGCTTGGAGGTCCTTTACAGCTGGGTGGTCGATGATGCAGTCCACTGGCATGCCATCATCCTCTTTGGTGACAGCAAATGTTACCTGGCTGCTGACAGTAAACATCCTGTCATAGGTCTCCTCTACTGTTGTAACACCTAGAATCCAGTCAGGAACATGAAAAAACGTTAGCACCATACGTAGTTAACTCGAAAACCAATCTAAAATCAGTAGCAGCAATTTGCAGTGACGATAATGGACTGAAGTTCATAGTTGGTAAGGGAAAGTAACTTGTCAAAGTGGGCCTGCTTTGCAATTGCATTTACATTTAATACATGATTAAATGATGTGATGTTAGAACCAGATTTAAGAGGATTCAAACTCGCCTTAGGCCTTAATTTCTGACAAGAATGCGAAGAGTGGTTGGGTTGTATAAGTTTGATAATGAATGCCTGTGCAGCTTGAGGATTGAGCATTGTTGGGGCTAACCTGGTGGTAATCTGCTGCCCACTAGGCCCTTGGCTGTCAGAAGGGCATTCATTTAGAGAGCATTACAATGCCACAGGGGCATCGCATTAGCCGCAGTGCTGAGTGTGATGGTTTACTCGCACTTAATGAAGTGAGGAAATAATTACAGCCCCTCTCTGACCTGCAGCACACTTCCATTTCAGCCCTGTCACAGGGGAGCCAGGCTGGACTCAAGGAGGGCAAAACATTGTTGTTCCAAAGTCGATGATAACCACTACACACACATGTGGCCTCTTGATGGTTATTAACCCCATGTAACACACACCCACCCACCCAAGACCAATATAATAGTCAAAGGCCTTGGATGGGTAAGTGGTCATTGTGCATGAAGGCATTAAACTTGCCAACTACTGAGAAAGAACAGGCTTTCTAAAAAGCAGCATAATTTTGGTTATAATAAGTAAGAAATATAATAACAGTAATAACTAGAAGGGCACTCAGAGAGTGCAGAGCTCCACCCCGTGATTCAGATCTTCTCCAAAATCTAATGGGTTCTTCCTTCAGCTCCTTACCTGCTAATGGTAATGATTCAGTATTACTATGGCCAGTGTTGACAGGAAGTGCTTTTATTTTGAAGTGCAAGGAAGTAACCTGTGCAGTTTTGCCTGCCCATATAGGTGTCACATGCACATTTAAAGAGCTTACCCAAACAGAAGACACAAAGAGGACAGAAGAGTAAATCATGCTTATATGTGTGTTGACTCAGTAGGGATAATATTAAATGAGAAAAGCTGATCTACAGGAGAATAAATATTGGAAAACAATACAGAAATCAGAGTGTTACTGCATTATATTCCATTATACTGTATTTTGTCACCTGGTGCCTGAATTTTTCCTTTACATAAAGACATTTCCACCATAAATTGATGCAGAAAATGCACAAAATTGTGTATAAGAATTCACCAGAATGCAAGAAATTAAGTGTTTGATGCTCAAAATTTCCTGCTCAAAACAAAACCTATACGCCCAAGGGTGGGTGTGTTGGTTGGTGGTGTGAGGGCAGGGGGGTGCTTTGTGAGTGAATGTGGAAATCCTAAAATGAATTTACCTGTCAGGTTATGGTCATATCTTGTTTGGTTATCTTGTCACCAATGTCTTTTATTGTTTATGTGTCCAGGCTCCCATGAGCAAAAACATTTTTATACATTTGCATGAATTAAATCTTATGTCAAACATAGGTTTTGAAGATGTAGATTTGATCTTCGCCACCATGGACCAGTTTTACTTTAATGTGTACATGCAGCCCTGAGTCATTTATTTTCACTTGTACAATTTTTTTTTATCAGAATCTGTAACTATTACACTGCAACTCTGGACAACCCTGATACACAGTATACATTTTTAGTGCAACCTAAAATGTAAATTAGCATTTATGTCCAAAATTATTTAAAAAATATATATAGTTAGAATCTATTACATAAATTCGTTATAGAACTACCATTTACTATCTACATAAGATTAAGTATTTTGGTATGAAAACCTGCATTTTTAATTTAACCAAGTATCCTGTATCATAAATACATGTCTGCCATTTGTAACAAAGCAAACAGCTTGAAAATCGGTTGAAAATTCAGTGAGTTATGATGATTTTAATCGTTGATAGACTCATGTAGTAAGTAGTTGTGGCTTGCCCCGACACAAGATGGCGGCCATGTTGATGCATCGTTTCAATGGACAGCAGCGGCAAACTGAAATTAGCCTTTATGTTTGTAGCCTGACTGGTGTTAACAATTGTCTGCATCAGTGTGATTTGATCCTATTTCACTCATAGCGTCATTGACTCAATATAACAAGAGGTTCTACATTTTAATTAGATTTCTCTTATCAGTCACTGCTTAGCTAATAGCAATATTAGCTAATTATTAAGAAGGAAATTAGATTTGAAACATTTGGTGGTGGGAAACTTCTGAGTTCTGACTCATACAGACCTGTAATTATTGTACAGGTCAATGAACACTTGTCAATTATCAGTTTCATCAAAATCCAAATGAGGAAAACAACTGCTGATCAACTTGTGGAAGGACTCAAATCTGAATGCAGAGCAGCTTTGAGTGTTGCGGCAGAGATGTCAAATCAAACGCTCTTGTGAGCATCAACCACTGATCAATTCCAGTGCAATCAAGCATAGCCTCTTCTCAGGGTGACTCTCCCCAGTCAGCTTCTGCCTGCCAGCATAATACACATTATTCCATAGCCTGGGTGAATACTCGATTCTGATTGGCTGTAGGGGTGTTGATTATTTTCCGATAACCGCACGGCAATGACGTACTTGCAGCAACAGTCTTATCACTGTTCTAAATGAATGCGCTCGCACACAGGCTCAGAGAGAGGTCTCTCTGGATTGAAAAGACACGGTGCTACTAGCTTAAAAATACATGTGAAATTTGCAGATGGTTACTAATGAAAAAAATTCAGCGAATATCTTAGTTACAACAATATTGATCAAACCAGGTATTTTTTGTTTAACACAATTTTTTTTTTGTGTGTGTGTATATATGTGTGATATGTATTCAGTTTGGGAAATCCCACGAAGTCTGGAAAGCATTAGCTCAAGTTGTCTGACTGTCTGACTCATCTGGGACTAGAAAACTTCTCTTGTTGCTAGGTCGTTGCTAAGCTCTCTCCTACTTGCTGGAGTAGCAAACCACTTCTCACCAATTAAAAATAAGTTTTTTTTAAATATTTTTGGACAATTTGCTCTAAAAATAAAAACTTTTTGTTAGCGTTGTCTCCTTTTCTCCGGAAATAATTGTGGTCCGACTAATACCTGGAACACAATCAGTCAAACCCATAGACTCCTATGCAATGCAAACAGTGGTTTACTTTGTCGGTTTTCACTGCCAATTTTCTGCCGTTTCTCTCCGCTCATTTTGGATTAACGTAACGTTAAGATGAGATGAGATGGTGGACAGACTTGACAGCTGATCAGTCCAATGAAAGATTGTCTTTTAAGAACTATTGAAGGGGAAATAATTTGGACTCATTTAATTCTGATAACATAATAGCAAACATATATTTACATTTATTTAAAAAACAAGAAAGCTCCACATCCGGCCCGCAGGCCACCAGTTGAATATCCCTGGTATAAAGTATAGTATAGTATAGTATAGTATAGTATAGTATAGTATAGTATAGTATAGTATAGTATAGTATAGTACACAGTAGTAGTACAGTATATAGCAGTATAGCAGACCATAATTAGGATAACATTTCTTTCAGCAAAGGCTAATATACTTCATCTCTGTTGCACCCACCATGCTAAACTCACTCTATACACTAAATTAGCGACCCTTGTGGTAGAGCTGGGCTCCACTATATTCAAATAATATTGCAGGAGTCATTTATGCTGACAAGAATTGTAGTCACCTCGTGAATTTTCCCCCAACCTGAACCCATCAGTCCTGTACCTGCCAGCATGGTAGATGGCTGCAGTACCAATTAGGCCAATTTCAAAGTGCGTGTTTAATTTAGCCAACAAACTTCTTTCCTGCCACAATACTGCCTTGGCCACACAGTGAAAAGATAAATACACGATCACGGTGATGCTATAACACACGTGTGCCTTTTGATCTCACTACAGTATGTGCAAGAGCAAATACATTGTTTAGCACGTCCATAATGAGAAGTGATTTGTGCTTCCTGGGGTACAGGAGGACGTGACTCTCTGGCTCTCTTTATGTATCCACTGCCACTATGGATTAGCCCTGCTCAGCATGTCAGTGGCATTTTGCTGATCTAACCAGCCTGTTGTCTCTCCCTAGCCTACGCAGGACTCAACATCTCATAAACAGAAATTGACTTCCACTCCTGTAGGGAACACCGAAGGCACAGATGGCATTTAGCTTCAGATTCGCTCTTGTCTAAATATTTCATCTCTCAACAAGCCAAATGAATCCTCTCCATTCTAATACATATATAATTTGACAACAAGCCCAGAGATATCCACTCTGTGTAAATATGATATGACTAAAATGAATATCCTTCTTACAATTCTAAGTATATAATGAATAATTGATAACCCCTACTGAGAGGTAAAAAGGACTTTTCACCACGTCAGATTATGGCAGATTAGATGAAGATAAAATGTGCTAATATGAGTTCATAACCATGTTTACCATAGTATAGATGGTCAAATGTAAATAGATTAGATTCAGAGTAATTAAAACCATGGAGTATAATCTCCTGTAAAGGTATAACTAAAAGTTCACAGTAAATATTTAAGCAATTTAAACGGGAATCTGTGAAATGAAAAACAGTGCTTTTATCAAGTACTTTGGATAGATGGACAGAGAGAACCACAATAGTATAACATGAGCTGGGATTCCAACCCACCGTTGTGACTGCATGGTCATTATCAGGATGAGCAAGCAGCCCATCCTTATGGACAGGGGATTTTACGGCTGGGCAAGAGAAGAAAATGCAGCTATCTTTCAGCTGTATAGGCTGGGCATGATTAACTTCCATGGGACGTCCTATACATGTCAATCAATATAATCAGTACAGCATACATTAATGTTTTAGGGGAGAACTACATTTTTCTGTGAGAAGTCCCTCTGGAGAGCTGGAGTTCTAGGGGAGTGGACAGGCCCGGAGCATGTGAAGCAAACTGAGGGAGGCTGTTATTCTACTGACCTGTCAGTTCTTCGTCTCCTTTCATCCATCTGACGGAAGCAGCTGGCTTGCTGCCGATGGCTGTACAGGTGAGCTCGGTCTCGTTCCCCTCGCTGACCACATCCTCGCGGCTCTCGATGATTGGGCTGCCTGGTGGGACTGATTCACAGCAACAGCAGCAGTCGGTAAGACACCGGCATGGCACATAAAGTACAAGTATGCACACACACACGCACACACACACACACACACACACACACACACACACAAAAAAGATGGGCAGGGAAACACAGTGTGTCTGTTCATCCTATATAATATATATATTCTATATATGATTTATTATACCTGTGTTGTGTTTATGTATT
>CABFOP010105935.1:0-11542 GCA_900683385.1 Anoplogaster cornuta | reverse complement strand
CACATGCAGAGGTACTACAGTGAAATGCTTTTACCATGTCTCCTCCGGAATGTGCTTTAGGCAATAGAACAATTTTAGATAATAAAGTTAAAAAAGAAAAAGTTAAGATAAAGGTTAAGAAAATAGATCAAATACAATACAATATACAATATAAAATCGGACAGTATTAACATATGTAAGTTATGTTAATATACAGTATATACAGGAAATGTAAAGATTTTTTAAAGTGATCTGTGCAAAGAAATTCTTGTACCTTTCTCTTTTACTGGCAGCAATATACAACTATAGAACTACAACAACTATCCGTCTGCCCACTCTCCATCATTACTCAATCACCCAAAACAACCTGCATACCAGCATCCAGGGGAGGCACCTCGGGCTAATAGGGGTGGACTCTTAAATGACTGGGTTTAGGGCGAAGCCTTACTCTCTGTCAAAGCCAGCTTGCTCTCTGGACCTTTCTGACTGAGAGGCATCAGACACAGGAGAGTCACGTACCGACTGTAACACATCTGACTTCAACACTTCAGGACTGCTCTAAGAAGAGACGACAGATTATTCTTGATTTCAGGTAAGTTGGCTACGCATGGTAAGCCTCACATCACAATCACAATTGCTTTCATTTGCCAAGTGCAATGAATTTGACCTGGTTAATTGGCGCCGGCACATTATAAAATACAGGATTACCTCCTAAGGTTGTGGACAAAATGTTCTCACATAAACTGCAGACAAGATCTATAGTATAGTACCTATAGACATGAAACATAAACACACTGTATACCTTTCAAAGCCGTAGAATGGATAGTGGATAGGCAATATACGCTTTCTATGTAGAACAGTATTGTTATTTTTGCCAGGCTGATATTGTTTATGCCTCTGTGACATATTTAAACTGGCTATTTTATTTTAGTATAAAATGTGGTAAGCATTTTTAAAGGTAATTTCAAAATAAAAGTTTTTACTCATTACAACTACATTGCTCTGTGTTCCTAATTCTGACTCAATGGAACAACATTGGTTTCCTAAAACCTGAACAGATCAACAGTGTTGTCCAGAATGCTTTACAAGATGTGTTAAATAGCATCTGTCAGTTTCACATTCTCAGTGAGTGATACCAATCATGCCAATGAGTGAACTGTAGAATGCAGTAGCACAGGTTGGATGGGGGATAAACTAAACATTTTTACTACTTTTCTACTACTCTTGACAGGTTGGACATCTGCAGAAAATATTAGCATCATGTCAAAGGGTAAGTTCTATTTGAATCCTATATCTCCCCCCTATTTGATGAAATGATACAGTATGATACCTGTGAATGTGCCTGGCACACAGTATTGACAGATAAAATGTGTGTGTTGTAGATGTTAAAGCCCAGGTGTTTACCACCACCAAGGTGCGGACTTCTCTAAAGGGAGATGGCAGTTGGATCCATAAAGCAAAAGATGAAGATGAAGAGGAGGAAACACCACGGTACACCTTTAATTTGCAGCAATAATTCAATGAATCATGTCTTGATGCATGAAATCATTATGAATTTGATGCTGAGATTGTATCGTGCTTTCCTGCATCTCATCAATTGATATGTCAGTGTAGCAGGATAGCATTCTGTAATTTTGCCATCTGTCAAGGAAAGATCCAGTTGAAACACTTTTGACACTTGAGGCCAAACAGTGAGAGCTCGGGCCCCTGAATGAATCAGATTTAGGTGAAATATTGGAACGAACATTCACTATGACTTCCTTTCTTCCGTAGGACGGACTCTGCTGTGGAGATCAGACCTCTCGCAGTCAGGCAGAATTCATACGTCCTCTCCACAGCCAAGAAGTTTGAGTGAGTGCAATACATGAACATTAATACTCATATAGAGGGGCAGAATTTTGATTCAAAAACTGCCTTCTGAAAAAGTGCAGGGGACATATCTCCTGTGTCCCACCTGTAAATTACACCCCTGCTCATATTAAATGATAAAAAAGGATAAAATACTACTAAATGTTTACGTTTGTAGGAATCAGGTTAATGAGCTGCTTGTTAAAGTATTAACAGGTCTAAAATCTATAAATCACATGTAAAAAAGTTTAACTTGTGATTTTCATATACTTTGGGGTGATTTGATTTGATTGATTTTAACCAGAAAAATGAGATCTTACAAAAAAAAACGAGAAGAAATAATGATTTAGGCTTCTAAATGTACAAAGCATTCCTAACATGATATAACATATTTGTTAATAGTATGAGAGCATGACTAGATATCATTTTGATAGTTTTGTTTGGTGGTTACTACATTTTCTATTTCCAGCCATACATTAACTCTACCTCACTTTAACTCTATAGCAAGTGGCACTGGTTAATTGAGGGCTAATCGCTGGGCTTGTTCTACTGACATATTGTTAGTAAAAAAGGAAAAGTACAATTTGTACAATTTTAACTGAATTATCAAACGCCACAGTGTGAGACAAGACTAATTGAGAAACTAAGAACAAACATTACAGTCCTGCAAATTAAACTGGAATTGTCCTTTAACTCTGTCGAGTCAGTGATTAATAGCTAATACATGTGTACTTCAGTATTTCAGGCATAAATCACCGACTTCTGCATCCATAAAGCCCTATGCTGCAAGTTGATGTGTGCTTTTATAGGTTGATGAATCCATTAATCAGTGGGGTACTTTCCTTGACGGCTGGAGTACAGAATGGAACAAACTGCTGCTTAACACATGGCCATTGGCCCTTCAGTAGAGAAAGTGCCCTGTTGGTGACTTTAGAATTGCAGGATCCTAATGATCACTCAACATGACACGTTTGGTAACAATGTAAACTATATTAATAGTTTAGCAACAATGTCTACATGAGTAACACACTCAAAAGTACAACCCCCATGGCTAAATCACTGACTTGCATTTTTCCCCCTGACATCTCACTATGGGTCCATTAAAGTGAAAAGAAATACGACATAGAGTATATGTGGGAATGTATAAAGCCAACCAAAAATGTTGATTTTATTACCCAGTCTTCCTCTTCAGATACTTTTTAGGAGTTTTAGACAATATTTTCCTTTTAAAACTGATTTAATGGGCCAAATCCATTCAGAATACTCAAGCACAGATGGAACGTATGGACGGCATTTGAGCCACGTCTGAGGTTTCAAAGAAAACAATATCATTACCCTTTCATAATTATATATGAATATACAGATCTTTACCTCTTCAGTTTCTCATCGCCTTTCACAGTAATTTGGAACACCACAAATGTGACCCAATGGGAAAAAAATATCAAATTTTATGAGTGCATCTAGGAAACAAATGGATTTAACAAAATTGGTTTATCTTCTCTTTGGATATTGGGGTAAAAAAAAAAAAAGCCTGCCAAACGTGAGTTCCTACTGTATCTTCACATTACAATCCTACAACTATGGAATGCCTTAACCTGGATAACACTTGGCAATGTGGAAAACCTGGAATGGATCCTTTAATCTGACACATACTGAACAAGTAAACCACGTGTTTGATCAGGGTAGGACAGAACTAGCAAGGTAGCTCACGGCTTATGCTTTGTAGCCGACCACTTCACAGAAATAATTAATATATTTGTCTTAAGAAAAGCACAAACCCTCTAAGACTGTAAAATCCATTAAACTGAAGATGTGTTCAAATTCAGTGACATTGTCTCTATTCTTATTGCTTGATCCTAGTCAGCTTAGCTAGATGGCAAAACATCCATTTCATGCCAGAAGAATCAGAGTTAATGTTAAATAGTTGTTGATTGTTGATGATTTAAGACAATGTCGTTTGTTAGACTCAGATGTTGTACAACATTCAAACAAAGCAGGTCAGACATAAAGCCCAATTTATTGAACCACAGCAAAATGCTGCCAAGTAGAGCACACTGGGGAGGAGGGGGGTGGGGCTGGTGGCTGCAAGATACTCAAGAGGTGTCATTCCATTAACGAGGAGGCAAATAAGAAGGCAAAGGTTTCTATTAATTCAAATTTTGTGAAGTTCTGCAGTCAATCAATCTTTCCTCAGAATCTGAGGTACCAATGGCTGACTGATTGGGGGGTAATTAACTAGGAAGAGGGTCCAGGAACTGTGGGGTCCGCTACAGGGGAGGCTGTGGCTTCCCCTTGTGCTGCTGTGGTCAAGGAGGGTCCCGCTGCTGGGGTCATGCTGTGCGATGGCATCAAGTGGGCCTCGTTGATGGCGAAGCGGTTCAGTGGGTAGATGCCACATTTCCTGAAGCCTTCCTTCACAATCTGTACACCCTCCTCCTCTTTCACTGCCTGATAAGGGTCCTTAAATACCCCTGAGAACTCCTTCTTGCTGACTAGAAAGTAGGTCTCTGCGGTACAACCATCACCTACGACTGTCGTGAAGCGCTGCTTCAGGAATGAAAAGAGGCCGGCATCAAGCGGCTGTAGGATATGAGAGCAATATGGCGGAAGGCACAGAAGGATGACGTTCTCCTTGCGAGCCGCTTCCACCACCTCCAGGTTCAGAGGCGACTTGTGGCCGTCGAAGATCAGCAGCAGCGGCCGCTCCTTTGGTGCATACACGAGGAAGTGTTTGAGGAACCATTTCTTGAAGAGGTCAGAGGTGATGTACCCCGACTCCGACCACCCGTAGAGGGCGCTGGGCGGCCCTTGTGTCTTGTAGCACACTCCCCCTGGATAGGCCTTTGAGTAGATAATGAACGGAGGAATGTCCTCCCCAGCTGCGCTAAAGCAAACCAGGGCAGAGATGTGGTCCCTCGTGCCTGTACCGGGCTTGTAGCCCAGACCGGCAGATTTGGGAAGAATCACCCTCTTCCTGCAGAGCTGGAACCCCGTCTCGTTGCAGTTGAAGATTTGGCGAGGCTTCTCCCTCAGCCCGTCGGCGTCCATAACGGTGGTCAGCAGGTGAAAAAACTGATCCACTGCTTCCTTCCTCACACACATTGTCCTCCCACGGACGATATTGTCCGCTTGCTGAATGGTGATATTCTTCTCTTGCCGTTTTCTAAAATTGAGCCACCAGGTCTGGCCCAATTTCGAAAACGCCACCCTGCGGTGCTGCCGCCTATAAATGGACGAGGCGAAGGACACTAGCTGCTGCTTTGTAAGTGGGAATCCATGCTTGGACATGTATAAGGAGAACTCCACCAATATCTCCTCGTCAGCAGTTGTTATTAGTTGAGCTGGCCCGCTGCGACTGCCCGGTGTCACCCGTCCACTAACCCGGTCCCCCAGGGAAGACTTAGGGACCTCAAACTCCTTAGCGGCCTGCCTCACCGTACACCTTCCTGCCTTCACCTCGACCAACGCACGTTCCATGGCCTCCTCCGTCCATTTCTTCTTCTTCTTCTTTCCAATTTTGTCAAGATGATTTCTCGACGGCATCTTTTCTAAGATGGCACGGAAAAGGCAAATATTTGTGAATGAACAATGCATTTAATACCAAGTATGCATTATGAGTATCACAAATACGCCCAGATGCCACAACTCACTCACAAAAAAACTTTCATTGGCTGCATATTCCAAAGTTCGATATTAATATGAATGCAATGTGTAGAAAGAACTGAAAATGGTTTATCGTGGTTTAACGTCATTCAGTCCCCAATGAAATCGCTTTTGTCCAAGTCTCCCATTGTCAACAATGCACCGCAAACACAACGCTATGTATGGGCCTTTTCCGGACCAGTACAAATGTGACGTCACTTCCTCATTCTTGGCCCACTGTTTGTTGACAAGATGGCTGCCTGAGCCGTCTCTCACTAGTACATGAGAAAGCCGGGAGAACCAGAAGCAACCGAAGACTACCGTTGTCGTCCACTTGCTCTGTTCATTTGCTGAAAACTGACTTTGAATGTTGTATTCGCTTTCACTGCGAAAGTTGGCACACGCGTAGGGAAACTTGTTGAAACACCATGAACTTAGTCTTCGTGGGGGAGCCGTCGTTAAAATATCTCGGTTAAAAAAAGAAGAAAACACTTAAATCGGGTGATGGTTATTATACGCACGTTGCACCACCGGTAACGTTACAAACACGTACCGTGGTGCAGCGATGTGGATCCTGGTGCCGATGTTAGACGCAAAAATATACGCCAAGTAACAACATGGTGTCGTCCAATAGTCGCCACTAGAGGTCTTTCGGTTCCAGGTCGTTCCAGATACTACGTGCGCGGTCACGACAACACGACCGCGCCTTTGCTCGTGCACTCTTCCAAGTTCAAGCCACAGCAGAATAGGACCGGAATTGAATAGAGTTTCCCTTCAAAATAAAAGTATGACATTTCTCACCGTGAAAAGGCATTTGAGTATGAATGCGTAACTGTTATCTACTACATTGACATACCATTTAATTAGAAGCATATTTTAACAGATGTCTGCAGCTCATTAATTTGTTAATCAACAGTCAACATGCCCTCTCTACAATTACTAGTATGTTTGATTTGATCTCAAAAACAACACTCAACTAGAATAAGTTAAGTTGTTTTTAAACGATTCCATGGAAAAGTAAAGGTTAAGATCCAACATTTAAGTCCTCAGAGGCTCTCATCACTTGTCAAATTTAGCTCAAACGTTTTGAGCTAAATTACTTTTAAAGTTCTCAAGGAAATCTTGTGTGCATTCTTTGTTCATTAACATATTGCATAGTATTACTTGTAAAAGTCTGCCATTTAGCTTGGACATGCACGTTTTTCTCAAGGTTTATCTGTTATTCTGTAGATCAGTAACCTCTCCAGTGAGCCCTTCTTTCTCTCCAGCTGAATGGTATGTATTTCAGTTCACAATAAACTGCAGACTCTATAAACACAATTCTTCACTTCTGCATACTGTATCTGTTTTCCACTTTCACATCTTGCAAAGATTTTACATGATCTCAAAGTGTGATACCTATTTATGAGCAAGTTTTACATTTAGATCAAGCTAGGTATGAATGTGTATGTATGCTAGATGTATTACTATTGGAAATGATTCAGTTAATCATGCAAATATTGAAGTTATCCCAACATTTGCCCAACCTGAGAAGTCAATAGTGGAGACAACGGAGAATACAAAGTTAGTGTCTGAGAAGATCTCTCTAAATGTAATGTGAAATGTGTAGGATATTCTCATCATGTTGCTGTGAAAGGAGCTGTGAAGCTGTGAAACAAACAGTGTGACTATAGACAGTAGGCAGCCCCAATGTGCTTAATGCTTCCATGTAATCCAGTTACATTATGGGGATTTGTCAGATAGGCATTTTCACACAGCACACACTCATACAATGTATAGAAGTATTTTTGAAGAATTCTTCTACTGGAGGCATATTTGGGAATGAATAATCTTTTCTGTGACTTAGGCCCAAAACACCCACAAAAGACGTGATCCAAAATGGTCAGGTGGAAATGTGTCCAACAGATGGAAATTCAGAGGGATCCTCTTTTGTGAAGCCAGTTGAACAACCTGTTGCCAACACAGCTGCGGAAGAGAAGGAAGAATATGTTGACACGTCTGTTGACCAATCAGAAGCAGAACCCAGTGAAGGGGCTACCGAGGTCTCTGCAGATGCTCACGTAGAAGATCCTGTCGGAGAATCTTCACTTGAGGCAGTGAAGGGGCACAGTCAAGACACTGCTGCGCTCACAGTTGAAGTGGAACCTGAAGTTAGATCCTCTGTAGAAACAGAGCCAGCAAACACTTCAAATGTGGATGTTGGAGTGGAACCAACCATACAACCTGCAGAGGGGAGTTGTGAGGCGTTACCCTCAAAAGAGGCCACAGTAGAACCTGCCACTGACCCAGCTGTAGAGCAGACCGTTCAACCTGCCACTGAAGTAACAGTAGAGTCATCAGTCGAGACCGCTGCTGTAACTAACGCTGCGCCGGAAGTAGAAGGTGGTGTTCAAGACACAGCCGTAGTCGAGCCAGTCCCTGTATCTGAAGCTACTCCTGAGCCTGCTGCAGAAGGTGGTGTTCAAGACACAACCGTAGTCGAGCCAGCCCCTGTATCTGAAGCTACTCCTGAGCCTGCTGCAGAAGGTGGTGTTCAAGACACAACCGTAGTCGAGCCAGCCCCTGCATCTGAAGCTACTCCTGAGCCCGCTGCAGAAGCTGCTGTCGAGTCTAAAACCGAGTCGGCTGCAAAAGCGGAACCAGTCTTAGAGAGCAGAGCTGAGGGTGCAGTCAAATGTGAAGTTCTGTCTGCAGATGAAGCTGTCGTGGAGCAAAGTGGCAAACCAACACCTGACACCGCAACTGATCACAAGATGGAGTCTGACGTCGAGGTCGCCGTCGAACCGATACCCGAACCAGTTGCCGAAGCCGTACGGGATCAGTCCACTGACAGACCCATTGAACTGGTGGAGGCAATAGACGTGGAGCCATCCAGAGCTCAATCTGCTCCTGAACCCGCGGAACATAAAGAACCGCACTCAGAGGAGTTGAGGCGAAACCAAGAGTCTGCGGGCAACAACAGAGGATTAGCGTGAGTAGGCTCTCATAAAAATGAGACTGTGACGTGTGTGTTTATTTGTCCTTGTGGAAAATGCATCTTATTTTTTGTTTTTGTTTTAGCACTGTAATCATTCAAAAACCTGTGGTGGATCTACAAACGACGTATACTCTGCCTGAGATCAGGTGGGTTCTTAGTCTGTGAGTTTTTTTAGACAACACAGATGTAGTTGAATTCATACATACATTCATACTTGCCTCATGTTATGTAACTTGTAACAATTAAAATCCAGCACAGCACATTTTCATGAGGTAGACCCACCGGACAGAGTACCAAATAATCTTTTGAACTCTTCTTCTCTGCTACAGAGACGGCAAAGCTGTCTGTTCATACTGTGGCAAAAAAATTGAGGGAAATGTCAAGCTCACCTTTAATAACCCTCCATTGTCCAGCCACCCGGAATGCTTGAAGGTTTGTTCTGTCTTCCTTACCTGGTAGGAAATGTGTATTTTGGTTGATATGGTCTTCCCAGCGTTGTGGCATCCTACTAACGTTGAGTGTGTTTTTGCTATTGCAGTGTGGTGTGTGTGGTGCGGCTCTGGGAGACATGCTGACAGCCATGTTCCTGCACGGCCAAGTCATCCTCTGTAAAAGCTGCTTTGCAGACACTCTCTAGACTTGAGGTCTAACTGGGACGAAGCAGTTGTCAAGAGAGCCACAGCTGCCAGTCATGCAGGAAGACTCTTTCTTTCTTTCTTTCTTTCTTTCTTTCTTTCTTTCTTTTCTCTTTCTTTTGAACAGAATGGGTTTTTTTTTTAGGGCATACTGTTTTGTCTGGATTAAGGATTCTGTAAAAAAAAAAAAGGGTTTGACAGCACATGATTTATTGCAGCAAATTGCCAAAGATATTCAAATGAAATGCTAAACAATCTACTTGTTTCAACATACTGCATTAGATGAAAATAAAATCACCGTTTTAATGCCACATGGTTCAAAATGTTTTAATCAAAGTCTTTAATTTCAAAATAGCACACACTACACAACCCAGCTCAGTAATAGCAGGACTACACAGCAAACGCAAGTCACCTGGGAAGCGTGTTACAGTTAAATGGAAGAACACCTCAGGAATGTAAAAACAGCTTATTTTAAGCAATAACAAAAACACCTCCAAGAAAATGGATTTGTATCGTTTCCCCCCACACAGTGGTATTTAAAGAAAGCAAAAACGCACTAAGAGTGAATGCAGAATACACGCATTATGAGTGAAAGCAAAAAGGGAACACAGGTTTAGGACCTACAGCCAACACACCGTCCTTGCACAGATCTTTGGCACGTTAAGCTTTATTTAATTCAGCTTATGGGCTGTTGATACACATGGCGATTACAACAATGCAACAGCAGCAAAACCATATTCAAAATCAATATATGCATCAGTAAGCACCGAAGGGAGTGTATGCAAGTTATTCATGAAACGACATCGCATCGCAATCCGACAACGTCAGTGCCAATAAAAGCTTCACCAAAAGTGTGAGATACTGGCTCCAAGAGGAAGATGAACAACAAACGTGAAGAGAATCATCTAGGAGGCGAGGCGAGGAGGCCAGAGCGTGCTGCTGCGAAGGAGTTATCTTCATCCCTCTTGTCTGTTGTTCACGCGAAACGACGACGAGAAACACTTATCGGACGTGTCTAAAGAAGTGCTAGCAGGTGATCCAGGTTCAGGGTTGCTGTTTCATGGAGGATGGATGGAATTGAGCGTGGCAAGTGTCGTCGACTCTCCATCTCATACCCAGTGGCTGGGCTGGATTGGGGGGTGGGGGGGCACTGCACTTAACAACGTAACCCTTTCCGGCCCAGGAACCGCAAGACTGCGTAGTTATAGGTGCTGGCTACAACATACATAAACTACAGGTGGAAAGATGGAGGGGGGAAGGAATGGAGTTGAGAAAAGAAGTGGAAGAAATAGGTTTGAACTTACAATGCTGGCAATCAATTTATATTCATTTGACACCGCTACTACAAAGCTTACCACACAAACGAAGCCTCTACCGTATTTTCTATTCGGTCTATTTCGTATCATCTTTTTGAATGTGCTTCAACTGGTGGAATTGACTCGAGGAAGCTCAAATTCAAAAGTTTTGTCTGACCAGGAAGTGGACATACTCTTATTGCCTGAGCAATTACTCACCAAAGCTAAGAGAGCAATCCCAGCACCAGCAAATGCAGCTATGTACAAGTCATAGGTGACATAGAACTGCAGAGACAAACACAATGGAGATTAGCAGAGAAATGCCTTTTTGTGTGAACACATAAACACGTAAAAATACTTATTCATCACTCATGTGCTCAACAAGGCCCCCACAGTTAGAAGGGACTTTTCAAACGATTGAACAAATTGTATTTATTGTGAGAGCGGCGACAAGGAGCATTCAACAGTAAATAATGGAATATTGAAGTCATCTACTCACTTCGCTGGTTTTGCAAATGGATGCCAACGTCATTCCACATGCCTTTCCTGGCATCGCGTTCCAAGGTAGCAGACCTTAAATGAAGATATTATCCAATTAGCTTTGCTGCATGATGACTCTTTATGATTACTCCTTAAAGTTGCATCGCCCAATCCTGCTTGCATACACTAGCAAAGACGACAACCGATTCTGAGGTGAAGGTGTAGTACTGTAGAAGGTGTTATCTTCAATCTCATAATGTATAATCATTAAAATCAGAATAAACAATAAACCAATGATGCATTCATTTTCTCTAAAGATTAATTTGTGGATTTCTAAGCCCTCATCAGATACGAGGTCAGTCGTTTCAAAGGCAACGCACCGTACTGCCTGGCGTCCATACAAATCCAGCCATGCTGATTAATGCTGGGGGTCGTCTCGGCCAGGATGTTAATGTTGTGACAGGTCTGCGCCATGTTGAAGAAGAAGAAGACTGGGATGGCGGTGAAGGCAAACACTCCCAGCCAGATGACCGCCAAGATGTAGGTCACCACAATAAACTGTTGGAAGGAAACAGAAATGTACTGGAGAAATCACCAATGTGGTCTCATGAATGATTCGCATCACTATATAGAAATCAAATAAACATAGAACATTTGAGTGAGTTGACCCCCATTGACCCCTCCTT
>CABFOP010105930.1:0-10397 GCA_900683385.1 Anoplogaster cornuta | reverse complement strand
GCAATTACTGTCAAATGTCTGAGAAACAGTTGATTATTTATTTAATTTTTACACTGCCAAAAGAGTGTAGTTGTCATTTAATTTTACACTGCCAAAAGAGTGTAGTTATTTAATTTGTACACTGCCAAAATAGTGTGGTTATTTAATTATACACAGCTAAAAGAGTGTAGTTATTTACTTTTACATTCATTGCTAAAAGTGTACTAATGCTTGATTTGAAGGCCTGTTGAGGCTACAATAAATATGCCTATCAAAAGTTTTATTGTTCCACTACTTACTTTTCATCATAGTGATAATGGCTACAATGATAGATTAAATTTGAGAGCTGTCTTGTCTCACTGTGCCACAGCAACACTAAAATAATGTGTACATTAATAAGAGTATTGAAGCAAAAAAGTAACACAAAAGTTACTTTCCCTAGTAACTAATTACTTTTATAATGCAGTAACTGGTAAAGTAATTCAGTTACTTTTTGAGAACAGTAACTAGTAACTAACTAATTACTAATTTTCAGTAACTTGCCCAACACTGGTCTTCATACAGGGTATGTCAGTGTCACTGGCAAATATACTTTTCAATATTTGTCTTAACCAGTCTGAAAGGGTCTGCAATCTGTTCATCATCATCGGGACCGAGATGACTGACATTTGCTCTGGGATCTACCAGGATGTTTCTACCCAGAGTTGGATTTGTTTTGCTGGGTGGACCGGAACAACAAGTTGAGCTGCAGCTAAAGTGGCCACCGGAACGTTCTTGTCTCTCTCTCTCCATCTCCTGCTGCCGGCGCTTATCTGCGGCACAGGACTTTAGGATCACTGCTCAGCACATCAAAAACTGCTCAGCACATCACCAGGACGGAGCTGCCATCCATGAAGGACCTCTACACTGAGTGGTGCAGGAAGAAAGCCAACAGGATCATCAGAGACCCCAATCACCCCACACACAAACTGTTCTGCCTGCATCCGGTCAGCACCACCAGGATCAGGGACAGCTTCATCCCACAGGCCATGAGACTGTTGAACTCTTGAGCTCTCGAGTTCGACACTGTCACCTTACATCTGCACTCATACACACATTTGTTTACATCTCTGTATATATATATTTATTCTATTGCTGTATATATATTTCTATTCCTGTATTTTTGCACTATTTTACAATTTTACTTATTTTACTTATTTGCACTATTTTACTTATGTCTTAGATTCTTATTTTTAGCCTTACTTGTGTGTGCCTTAGATTCTTCTTCTATTTTTCTTATTTTTTACTTTTTACTTTTTAGCCAAGCACATCACCATCTGGTCAAAGTCAAGTCAAGTCAAGTCAACGTTTTTTATATAGCACATTTAAAACAACCACAGTTGACCAAAGTGCTGAACAGGCCCAAAACAGGCTATAAATACAAAACAAAAAATACATGAATATAATAACAGATAAGAATAAATGGAAGTAAATGGAAGTAAAGAGGACAGGCCCGGGCCCGGGGCCGAGGGCGAAGGAGAGGAGGTTGTGCGAGCCTGAGACTCAAGATGTTCATTGCCAATGACTGCGTCACTGTAATTACTGTGCACATGACAATAAAGAACTTGAACTTGAACTTTCAATTAAACGTCCCGGATATTTTGGTTTATTTCAAGGGGAACCCCAATATTTTATTTTGGTTGTTTATGAGAGCTCTCAGTTAGTTTATGTTAAGAATGATTGGCATTAGTGACTGATTGATTTGTATATATTAAGAATCACATTGTGCATTTCCATGTTCTGTTTAGCATTTCAATCATTCCCCTTTCCTTAGAAATAATCCCTATTCACTTAATACCATTTTAATGAATCGTTGTTGTAGTTAAAGTAATTCCACTGGTTGGCCACCACATTACAGCTTTTACATCCTCTTCTGCTATCACACACTTTTGAAAAATTAAATACACCATACATGGGCTAAATGAATGGGAGTCCAGCAAGTAGTTAGTGTTGCAATACAGTACTGTATGTGTTTCCCAGTGGAACCTTTGAGGGAGTAACACGGGGGAGAAACAGCACACTTCTACAGTAGATGATTTGTGGGTAGGCTTACAATTGGACTATTGCATTCTTCAAATACTGCTTCAACGCATTTTCAAAAACAAAACAAAAACAAAATCTACACAAATGTATCCTATACATGCCAAATTCCACATGATTCTATCGACATCAAATTAAATACTCCTCATTAATTCCTAGTCCCCCCCCCCATACATTTAAAATAGCACAAGTTAAATGTTTATACTCCTGCAGTACATGTTCCCCTGACACAAAACACTGGATTTTAAAGCATTTTACTTAAAAGTATCACCTCTGTTCAAACCCCACTGGCTTCAGAACAAACCAAATCTGATTTGGTCTCCTTAAATTGCACCCCTTGAGCCAGGCCACCAGGTTGCCATTGATATGCCAATGAATCTGACCCTTTCACCTCTAATAGGTCGATACAAAAGACCTTTTGAGAAGCCGCCAGCCAGGTGGGGTATATAGGAATCCAAAACAAGAGGTTAACTATGGTGTCCTGGGGGCTGTGCTCACTAATCCGGTGAAAGTGAGAATATGAGAACCAATGGTCCCTATTGTATAGCTGCCAAAATGTCTAGTCTTTGTGTAATGCCCTAACCTATGAAATACCAGTGAAATTTTAGCAATGTGTATCGCACTTACTATATGCAGTTACTAAAAATATTCTTTCAGAGGTGTCCTTGTGGTTCAGGGGGCTAGGGCATGCATCTGTGTCAGGGCCGCTCTACAGGTGCAAAGTCAGGGAGGAGTCAGGGGAGGAAGATGCTACTTAAGGATACCCATCAAGATGCTGAAGCCAGCTCTAACAGAGTGGAAGGCACGCTCAAGTCAGCTTGTCAATTCAGATGGCAGAATATGGTGAAGGTTGGCGTAACTGACCATGCTACAGCTGCACAAATGTAATTGAAGCAGATAAACAGCTGGTCTGACCTCGATGCTCCCATTCACAATGAATTTACACCTTTAGGGCCCTGACCAGCCAGTGATGACAGTCTCTGATCCTCTCTGATTCTCTCACCATCTGGGGGGGAGCAGAAGGTTTGGGATTTGACTGGTATAAATTAAACTCATGAAACACTTGAGAGGGACACTGACGTCCATCAATACCCTTGTTTCCTGGCAGGAATTTGCATCATGCAAGGCTGCAGTTCCTTTATTCTCTTGGCTCAAGTCTGCAGACACAGGCTGAAGCAGAGGAGCTCTCCAGGGTAAACGCCAGTGTAGCAATTGTGGATTACAATGTTATGCCAAGAAATTGGTCCAGCCCGATTCTTTTCCCCCCTGAATGTGATCCAGGAAATGGGATAGGAACATGTGGTTATGCCAATGCCCCTCCATCCGATCACAAAGTATCCACAGGATTTACAGGATCCACAGCTCCCACTGTCTCATGGGTGCCAGGACATCATCCCATTGGAGGATGGTGCAGGAAGCTAAGGAAATTATAAAAGGGGCAATATATATAATATTACATATGAAATGAATGGAGCTGCCCCCTGAGAACAAAACCACTATTTAGGGCTTTGTATTATTTTTCACTCTCTTAGGAGCAGACTTAAATACTTGATTATGACATCCTGTAGGAGAATAATTGTACTCAATTGGTTTTGATAAGATCTATTTAAGCTTCAATTTAGAAAACTCCTATTACCACTTTAATATGTTCCCTTTTTGTAACATTGTCAATAAATATGAACATGCCTGTCACTCATATGCAAATTATATATAGTATAATGGTGTTGAAGCTGAAAATCTTGAGTGCAGTTTCTTAGACATCAAATGTAGAAATGTTCTTCTCTTCAATGCAAACAAAATTGAAGTACTTATTTTATAGCGCAGGCAGCAAAGGACAACTGTAAAGCCATAGAAAGTAAAGTTATCTGCCAAGAATCTTGCTGTTATATTGGACACAGATATTTCTTCTGACAATCACATCAAGGAAATAACCATAACAGGAGATGTTCACCATAGAAAGAATTGACGCTTACAAAACACTACAGAAATATTCATTCAAAACTCACTAACCCAAATATACATAGTAACCAAAGATCATTACATTGCCAGTCTCCATTTGCTCCCTGTAAATGCACATAGATTATTGTCCTATTTCAAACAGCACCTCAATATATCACTGATTTATTCTAAACGTATGCAAACTCTCCACTTGCAGAACTTCTAGTCATCTTTCATATTGGAAAGAAAACAGCAGAGGGCAGCGCCTCCTTCTTCATGGCACCCGGCTTTCGGCCAGTGTCAGTGAATCACATCACTGTCACAGTATTTAAGAGCAGACCCATTTATTAAGTGCACCCATTTAATTAGTAAAATCGTCCTTAACTCCCACCATATCGACCATTCCTTTCCCTTCATTTCCCTCCGGCAGTTAGTCATTCACCCTGTGTTCTGATTGAGCAGTATGTCCCTGTGCGGGCCTCTTAGCAGGGTGCAAAAAAAAGAAAGAAAAACTCTCATGCTGCACATTTTGTACAACCTGAATAAAAAAACATATATATACAAATTAATGCTTTTATTCTGCTCTGTGACATGCATGGTTCTTTTGAGTTAGGTAATATGTTTAAGTGTGTTAAGTGTCTTTAAGTGTGTTTTCGTCTGTTTGAACTTTTGTAATTTGACTTGACACTCCCATGCGCCTTCTATTCTTTTTGATCTTCTTTGGCTCCTGTTGTGGTCATAATATTAATTGAATAATGCAATACCAAAGGTCTTATATAGAGGTCTCTCTGTGATATTGAAAAGTGCAGTAGGATGATGTATTGGGTGCACTGCAAGATGGTAGTAAAGTAAAACAACTGCCTCCTTGTTACTCTAAGTTACTTTAACTTATTAAAACATTACAAATTGCGATGATGTTGGCTTTGGTTCTCATGTCTGCACTATTTCTTCCAAGTGTGGGGGCCGTCATCTTTTCTACGTGCTTTCAAATGGAGGTACTATGTATGCTCATCCAATTGTCGCCCTGGAGGCACATTTTTCTCCAAACATAAATGCAGTTGCCACCTGCCATAATTTTAGACAGTGTGGACAGAGACCAGACGAGACAATATATAGCAGCCCTAGGAGAACTTACTGCTTGCCAGTTTGGACAAATGATTACGAGATGATTACGTTGAGTTACTTGCCCATGCTTATTTCAGTGCTGTGAAGGATAAAGTGCTCTTAGAGAAAGTCAGAGGCCATGACTATTTCTTGTCAAGCTGAACAATTCTGCCCTGCTATGTGTCTGCTACCGCTTCTGCCAATGTAATTTCTACTAAGTGCCACTTCCATTGGAAACAACGTTCTGAGAAAAAGCCATGACAGAACACCCAGACTGCCTCCGCATGGGGGAAACTGCACTGCTGCTTTCGCTGTGGAGCCACAAACCACATGTAGGCGCAAATGTCACTGCTACAGTAATACGTACTGTAACTCATTTTGCAGAGACCTCTAAATCCAATGTAAAAGAAGTGAGAGAGGTTATTGTATCAAGGCTAACCGTATTTGCACCTGAATGGATATGTTTCTGAGGAGAGAATCCACTGCATAATTGATGTTGAGGTTTAGTTCAGAGCATTCAGTAAGCTTCGACATGCTTGTTGATTCGGGCTGTACTGTATCTATTCTGCCACAGTCGATATTTCATGAACACAACCAAACGTGAACTTCCTGCTCATTATACTCCTGGCAAGTACTGCCAATACTTGGTTCATGATGAACCAAATTACCAAATGGATCTGCATTGCTGGGATTGGATTGGACTGCAGGTGAGGAGGTAGTGATACGCTACTGCCCCAGTAGTTTAACCAGAGTGATGCAACAAGTGGATGAAACTGTCAGACCAGTACAGCACAAACTACATTGATTGTGTTTAAGAGTGAGACAGATAGGCTACTGAAAGAAGGGGTTACAGAAAGAATTGACACATCACTCTGGGTGTTACCTATAGTAGTTACCTACGTGACGTGAACTCTACATGAATATTAACATGTGTACCAAACAAGTCCGTCATCATGGATAGCCATCCATTGCCACACATGGAAAACTTGTTTAATGAGCCGAGAGGCACCACTGTCTTCAATGAAAAGAAAGCCATAGCTTCTGCATGGGCAGTTGGTGTATGAGTACTTGTGGACAGCTTGTGCGCGGGTACTTACCTTTGCGTAAAAGTAGCACAAATATGAATAGAAAGTGTAGAAGCGCAGATGGATATGTACATTAAGTTAGATTGTGGACTGGGATTACTTTTGCTGGTTGAGAAGCCTGATGGCCTGGGGGAAAAACTGTTTGTGAGTCTGGTAGTCCATGCCCGGATGCTCCGGTACCATCTACCAGACGGCAGCAGTGAGAAAAAAACATAGCCTGGGTGGCTATAGTCTTTAGTTATTTTCCGTGCTTTCCTCAGGCATCGTGTGTGGTAGATGCCTTGCACGGAGGGGATGATGCCAATGATGCGCTCCGCTGTCTTCACCACCCTCTGGAGGGCCTTGTAATCAGCAATGGAGCAGCTGCCGTACCATGTGGTGATGCAGCCAGTGAGAATGCCCTCAATGTAGAAATTGGTGAGAGTTTTGGCACACATGCCGAACTTCTTGAGTCTCCTCAGGAAGTATAGGTGCTTTTGGGCAGTAGGATGTTGCAGGTTAAGGTATACTTTATTGCTGATTGTTTCACGTTCACAGCTACCTACAGCTCATGATGAGACAGAACCCGAACCAGTGCTCCCAGTTGAAATTTGTCTTCAGTTGACTGTGAAGGACACCAAGGTAATGGGCCTCATTCACAAATGTTTTCGGAAATTATTCGGAAATTCGTTGTATTGAAAATACCAACGTGGGATTCATGAAACATGCAGGGAAACCTCGATTTGTGCATAGAACAGGTGTATATTTCATGAATGCCAATCGTTCGTAAATTGGATGCGCGTGCCTCTTGAAGCTGATTTGCATAGGTAAATGCCCTGTTCAACACCGTAAAAGGCTGCAGACTGAAAGGTTGTGTGCAAGTAAACCAGGGGAAAAGGGAAAATAGGAACTTTGCAGTGTTGAGAAAAAAACAACAGCATTTTCAGAAGCATACTGTAAGCAGCGGAGTCACAAGAACTGATAAAAGTAAAGCATGACAAGAAATTAGTAATGCTGTCAATGCTGTTTCAGCAGAAACCCACACCGTTGCTGAGGTAAAAAAAAAATTAAAAAAATGGTTCGACATAAACTAGATTGCAAAAAAGTATAAGGAGAAGTAGACGTATTATCAGCCACAGCAGGACGGCAGCGCACTGAGCCGCTATCCGACATGGATCAGAGGATCAATTAATAATAAGAGACCTCACTGTCGGTGTCCAGTCGGCATTGGAGTTGGACACAGATCAAATCCAGACTGCATCTTCATCAGATGGTAGGACTGTAATTGTATTAGTAAGGCATCCAGTCCATGTGATCAACCCATTACCCAAGTTTGATAATCTTGTATTGTTATGAATGAGGACAGTTTGGCAAATATGCCATTTCAGCCTATTAGGTGTTTAAAACATCTTGTTGTTGTTGAGGTTTGGTGCTACTGTAATTTATTTTTCATGAATAATAAGCCGTTCTAAGAGCCTTCCCGCATGTTTCCAAACACAAACAAATTTCCACATGTCTCCAAACACATGTAGGATTTGATTGGACCAACAAACAAATTCAGATATGAACAAAATGTAGAGATGTTGTACAAACACTTCAAATCTGATCATACGCACATTTCTGTCCTTCCTGAGTACTGTATTTGCAAGAGAAGGAAATCCTACTGTTCTAGTTTGTGATTTTAGGCTGCAATTTGTTCTGATGCTTTTGCAGTTTCTGGAGTAAAGAGTTAAACTTGTTAAGATGAGTCCCTGCTACTCACAGGCAAATGGAACTGAAGAGCAAATCAATCGCTTGCTCAAAGATTGCATCCAAAATATAGAGCGTCAAGTACCATGGACACCAGCAGGTACAGCCTTCCTTCACAGCTACAGAGTTGCGCCGCACCCAACAACTGGTGTGTCTCCCTTTCAACTTCTACGGAAAAGGACAGCAAATGAGGGGCACAAAACTCCACGCTTCAAATGTGGTGATGGTCTGTAAAAGGAAACCTATCTAATGTGTTGAAGGCTGATTCCCGGTTCACTGATCCTCTGTCCACGTAGACCTAATGTAGCATCTACATATTGTCAGAAATGGAATGCTGTGTCACCCTATTCAGAGAGTACACATTTGCCACTGGATATGCCAAGTGATGTACGGGCTATGAGAGAAGCTGAGCCTGGAGCACATGGATAAGAAACCCTGTCCTTCAGTCTGGAAGTGCGTGAATGTCTGCTCCTGTACCGTCCTGCTCCTGTGATCTTATGATCCTTTCTCAGGCATCGGGTGAGGTGGATGTTGTCCAGGGTAGGCAGCACACTGCCAGTGATGGTCTGGGCAGTTTTCACCACCCTTTGTAGGGCCTTGCGGTGCTGGGCGGAGCAGCTGCCGTACCATGCTGTGATGCAGCCAGACAGAATGCTCTCCATGGTGCATCTGTAGAAGCTTGTAAGGATGTTGGGGGACATGCCGACCTTTTTAAGCCTCCTCAGGAAGAAGAGGCGTTGGCGGGCCGTCCTGGCTGTTGTGTCTGTGTGGTGAGTCCAGGTAAGGTCGTCGGTTATGTGGACACCAAGGAACTTAAAGTGGTGGACTCTCTCCACTTCAGCTCCATTGATGTGTATGGGTGTGTGTTTGTGTGACCCCCCCTGCAGCTTCCTGTAGTCCACTATCAGTTCCTTAGTCTTGCTGACGTTAAGAGAGACTATGCTGACTATGTAATGAGTTAAGGACTGTTCAAAGATCGATTACATAGCATACAAACACAATATAAAGTTAGAGATTTTCAAAGACTTAAGCATGCACTTTATTCTGGTATAAAAAGACTTCAGTGCACTGGAGTTATTTGTACAGAAATGTTGAACACCACTCCTGATGCTGTTCTGCTGATACTTGAATAATAATCCCTGTGAGTATACTCCTTTTCAAGCAACAGGGACATGCTGTGTTCTGTTATAATATCCATTAAATAATGCAATACCAAAGGTATCACTTGGTGATGTTGAAAAGTGTGGTATTATGTTTGATTGGGTGCATTGAAAGATGACGAATAACCCAACTAAATCTAAACTGCCTGCTTCTTGAATGCTTACTAAACCATTGCAGCTCCAACCTTATTTCGATGTAAAATCAGGAGGTCGATGCCCATTCCTTAAATGAGGCATGTGGGGGCCAACAAAGCCAGTCATAAGGAATATGTAGTAAATGGATAGAGAGATCGCCTTGATACGATGGAGAATTACAAAATGTGTTGAAATGTGACAATGTATTGCATACATTGGCCATTTCAGCTATTTTAGTGAACACATTTTCTATGCTGCATGTTGGGTATTAGTAGTAATTTCAACATGTCTTATTAGCCTATCAACAGCTCATTTATTAAAATGGCAATAATTACTTGTCCTACTATACTGCTGACATGACGTGACGTGGCTTTCTGTTACACAGCAGCATTTGTCAAGATATAGATTTTTATTTCATTTGTAAAAAGCCATAGCTAGCTATAACTAGCACACAGTTAAGATATAGACAAAATGAACAGGTTATAATGAACAGACAGTAGAGCAGGGTAGAAAACAACTTTCTGTCTTGAAAATGTGATATAGTACCCATCACGGTTGTGAAAACCAGTGGCTAGTTATCCTGTTGCAATTTAGATTTGCAGCTTGAAGTGCGCCATAGAAGCGTCACATGTCGTCCAGTGGGTCCGGACCTTGAGGCACAGCCAGCCTCTGAGATATTTAAAATTTGGAGAATGTGAGTACTGTATATGTGTGTGGGGTGGTTTGCGTGTACATGGATGTCTATTTACAGCCCTATGTACAGTATGTATGTGCATGAATATCTACATGCAACTTTGCATTGTGTGAACATGAGTGTGTGTGCGTACGTGTCTGTGAAATTCTTATCCTGTGTCATTTGGGGCATATAGCATTTTATTTCCTCATCTCAAAGCCATGATTAGCCATGGCCTACCTCACTCACAGTTGCATATCAACTTGGCTCACTCTCACACCCTGTCATGGCTAAGCCATCAAGTAGGCTCATCTTGGTGAGGGATTTCTGCTCTTATTCTCCAGGCTGCTTTGCCTGAGCCCTCATTTTCTAATAACATTCATACATTACGTCTGGGTGGCAGGGAACAGTGAGTCAGTGAGTTAGCGAATAAGTGTGTGTGTGTGTGTGTGTGTGTGTGTGTGTGTGTGCGTGTGTGTGTGTGTGGGAGCACATTTTCTATCATATTTCTGCTTA
>CABFOP010105926.1:0-12013 GCA_900683385.1 Anoplogaster cornuta | reverse complement strand
TAATTTAGAACGGTGATAAGACCGTTTCTGCAAGTACGTCATTACCGTGCAGTTATCGGAAAATAACCAACGCTCATCCAGCCAATCAGAATCGAGTATTCACCCAGGCCATGGTATAAGTCAGGGATAATGTACAGCAAAGCCAAGTCACTATTGCAAAAAAAAAAGAAAGAAATGAAGCCCTGATACTGTACCGTACCACATGGCTGCTTACCAAAAACATTATTTCATTTGACACAAAATATTGTATTAGGATTATTTCATTACAAGCGAAAGTAACGAGACCAGCTGGACCAGCTGGACCAGGTCTAGTAACCAAGGAGAACTACCTTTTGGCACAAAGGTGTCTAAAGTCAATCAACACAATCAACCAAACTTTCTTGACTGCGGAGTGATATGAACAGATGTGAAAAGAAACAATCTATGCTATTCTGAAATAACAGTGCTTATTCTCCTAGAATAAATGCGTCTCTCCTGTGCCTCTCCCATTCACCCTCTCAACTGGGAAAAATGAAATACATCCCTGACAAATGTGTAAGTGTGTCTGAGCTTTGGGGGTTATTTTGCTTGTGAGAAAGTATGGTGGGAACAAAGTGCGAGTGCCTTTACTTGTGTCTGGAGCTCTGCTCGTGGCGGTGGCCTCGGTTGCGAGAGTTGGATCGGCTGCGATGCCGCCTCCTCCTTTCCCTCTCCCTGGAGCGGGAGCGCGAACGCCGCCTCTCCCGAGGTGAAGAGGAAGGTGAACGCCTCCTTCTGCGGTCACGAGAACGGGACCTGATAACACGACAGGTCATAAGATTGTTTTTACCCAAACTTAGTCAAAACAGTAGTAGTTGATTTAAAATGGTACAAACAATACAGTTGTGACTGGACGGGGGATGTCTGACCTTCTCTGCTCTCTGCTTCGTGATCTGGTCCTGTGAAAGGAATGGACAAAAAGGTTCAACAGTAAAACCGACAGTGCACACAATAAACGAGCTTCCAGATGTTAAAAGGCTGTACCCACCTCTTCTTCATCTTCTCTTCTTTCTCCCTCTCTTCTCTCCTCTTTAGGCGCTCCTGGTTCCTCTTCTCCTGCTTCTCGACCACAGTTTTCTGATCAAAATGAAAAGAGCAATACCGGTTTAGCAATGAGCATTTTTTTATACACACCGTGAAAACATGAAGATCAGCCTTTTTCCTTTCTCGTGTTTTATTACGAGCAGATACAACTCATATCCATCTGGTGAGGGACTTTCTGGGTCTAGACTGTAAATGGATGGGAAGGTCGGCACAAACCTTTAGCTGGTCCAGTTTCTCTCTGATCTGGATGAAGCCCAGGTGCAGTTTCCCACCAAAGTGGTCTGCCAAGCGACGGTCGTTGTCATGGAGACCCAGGTAAGCAGAGCAGACTTCACATACTCGCAGCTTCTGCTGCTGGAAGCTGGAGGCCGGCATCGAGTTTCTGTATTCTTCCTGAGAGGAGAAAAAAAAGGGGGCGGAAGGATCAGAACGGGAATTTTCATTGTGCACAATGGGGATGTGTGTTACTTGTACACACGAAACTAGAAAAGCAATACAAAACAAACAAGAAAAACAGTTCATTCAGAGTAACTTCAGGATAAGACAAGTTAACTCCTGAATACGGCTCCTCACCTCTGCATCCTTCTTCCTGCTGCGGACCTTCTCCACTTCCTGCAGGACCTTCTGGGCCTCATCCACGTTGCCCTCGGCTCCGAGCTGCTCAGCCTTGGCCAGGAGCTTCCCTATTTCCTCATTAAGCTCATGGACCTTCTCTGCCTGTAGCACAACACAAACAGCATGTTTTTACAATTCTCAAACAGAGGTTGCAAATTAGAGTTTTGCATCATTTCTTGCAAAACAAAAGCAATGCACAAAAGCAATGCACTGCTCTACCCTCTCATGCTCTCACCTTTGCTGCCACCTCAGCGCTGATCTCTTCTTGGGTCTCCGCCAGACGTTTCTTGGCTAGTTCTGTCCTCCGGTCACAGTCGGCGATGAAAGACTCGAGGTGATCCACCGCCTTGGCAGAGAGAGAGGGGAGAGGGGAAATAAAAGGACATCTGAATCCAGAGATTCCTCTACTCGGGCATGATGATGATTTAGATACTTTCGGAGATCGCTTACATCGAGCTCAAAGAACAGGTCTCTCTCCTTGGAGGCGATTTCGTAATCAGCCCGAAGTGCCAGGTCGTGGATCTTCGAGCACTCTCCGAGGTCCATGCGCTAGCAGCAAGAAAAACACAAGGAGACACGACACAAACTTTGGTGGGAATGCTGCAATGAAACCAAAATAATCTTCAAATCATTCAATATTTGGAGTTTTAAAATATACCATTCGTTCAAACTAATTCTGAAATGATACTCCCCACACACCGTTCTTTATTGAATGTCACATTTTGTTCGGCAGCAGACAACGTTTAATTGTGCAAGACAAATATATGAAGAGCTAAGAATAGTGTATGACTACCCACCAAGTTGACTGAGGGAGTTGGGGATTGGCGACTAATAGTAGACAATCCACAGCACCAACCTTCCAGTCTGGCTCAGAGTATCCAAGCTTCCTCGTTTCCAATAGACTTGAAGATCAACTTTAACCAGATTGGAACATTTGATAAAAATGTCCATGTCTAGAAATTCAACAATCCTGTTTTCTGGCTGATTGAATTGCTCTAAAACACTAACGCTTGGTATTCCTGCTTTTTGCACTAATGCGCCTTTTGAATTATTGGCTTTTTTTGCTGCTGCTGCCTTTGATTTTACATATGCCGTTTACTTTGTTGTGAATGTCTGTTTAGGGACGATGATGATGAATTGAACTGAATTAGCGGGTTCCTTACTAAGCAGTCTGTTAGATCCTTCCTTCGACACTGAGGTGGCAAAAGGGCTGAAAGTCACTTATTTGTAGACTCTTCCTTGTTTAGAATTAGACTTCCTCCTGCTGCCCAACGGGAGATTCTAGTGCACTTTTCTACACCCAATATGAGACTCCTTTACAGTTGAAGCCGCTCTATTGTATTTAAATGTACAGACCTCGCGGCCCATCTGGCCCTTTCCTGTCTGAGTTTACAGAGTTGTTATCATCGGTTATAAAAGCTGTACAAATCATTGGTGATTTCATCCTCCATGTTGATGTTACCTCCAAGGTTGCTTCTGACTTTCTTGCTATTACGGAGTCCTTCAACTCCATGCAACATGTTTCTGGTCCCACACACAGAGCAGCGCATACTCTGGATCTAGTTTCTTCACACGGTCTAACTATTGACAATGTTCGCGTGGAGGATTTTCTCGTCAGCGATCATAAGTGTGTTTTATTTGATGTATCTTTTCATTTGGATCTGCTGCCCCATAAATATATGTCTCGTAGGTGCATCATTAACCAGAGTACAGTTCAACATTTCTCCACTTTATTTGACCCTGATGTTCTGTCAAATTGCAATGAGGTTAACCAGACCTCTGTCTGGTTATTTAATGAACAGTGCTCCTCTGTCTTGGAGAGAGTGGCTCCTTTTGAACCGAGACAAATCTCCTCTCTAAAATCCTCACCTTGGATTAATGAGTCAACCCGTAGTTTCAGGCATAAACGTAGGAAGACTGAGTGCTTATGGAAAGCCACTAAACTAGAATTCCATCGGCTGCATCTCAAAGAGCTTTTAACCAGTTTTAGTGAAATGATGAGGGATACTAGAACCACTTATTTTTCTAACCTCATTTCATCTAACAAGAGAAATTTAAAAGTCCTCTTTGAGACTGTAAGTGTCTCTCCTGCCTCTCCATGTGTGTCTGTCTTCTCTAACATTGATTGTAATAATTTCCTTAAATGTTTTGTGGATAAAGTCAGAGATGTTATAGCAAACATCTCCCCTTCATCCAGTCATCCTACCACTGGTCTTTCCTGCTCCTCAATCAATCAGGGAGGAGAGGTTTTCCAGGTTATGTGGCTGAGATGATGGACCTCACTCTGGATGAGAGAGTAAAATCCAAAATACCGGAGGCATGTTGCCCATGGGTTTGACTGCTTCCATCATCACAGATAAGGGTTTTGTAATTCTTTAGATTGATAAACAAAATACAATTTCTCGTGTTAGCATAAAATGCTAAAAAGGGGGAATGTGATGGAAAATTGTATTACTGGTGAAACATTGCATTAAGTGTGTTAATAATCAATAATATGCATGCATGAATATAGTGCAGAACTACTGAGCTCGGAGAATTGTCTCTTATTCATACAACAACCTTGCATTCTTATGAAAGATAATAATGTTTGGGAAAGTGTCTTAGACACAAACAGTCCTGAGATCCAAGGCCATGTTGGGGGGAGTCAGAGCAGATGTCCCCAATGACGTCCGAACGTACTCCTTCCACAGGCCTTGCTGATATGAAGAACCTTCAACAGGCCTTCAACAACGGCATAAATATACTGCTCTAACTTTGATTCTTTGCCCATTGCCTGATTTAGCTCTGCGAGGCTGTTGAAAGGTAATGCTTTAAAGTATTCTTGCAATAAATATCCTAAAAGATCTATTGTGTGAATGCTCAATGTGAATGGAGAATTGCCATGACAGACATCACTGATTTGTTGCAAGCCTTCATGTATCCCCCTTGACGCTCTTCCTTCATCCTTGTTTGGAAATGTTTTTAATTTAATTGGCTCTTCTATTGTGTCCATGATAAACCTCTCCCTCTCCACTGGCCTCCACAGCCACTTTAACCATGCTATAGTTCAGCCTTTGCTGAAAAGATCAAATCTGGACCCCTCTCTCCCAAATAAGTATAGCCTATATCTAAGCTGCCTTTCTTGTCCAAACTTCTGGAAAAGGTTGTCGCCATGCAGCTTACAGCTGTATTAGAAACGCACAGCCTTTATGACTCCTTTCAGTCAGGATTTCGTGAACTGCATTCAACAGAAACAGCTCTTCTTAAGGTCACTAATGGCATTGTGATGGCTGCAGATGATGGAAAATGCTCATTATTGGTTTTACTGGACCTCAGCTTTTGATACAGTCGACCATACCTATCCATTGATCTAAGGGACCGATCTCCACCATTGATCTACAGATTAACTCCACAGCGGTAACCAGATACTGAAGGGTTTGGCTATATTACGTCTGTCTTTCGCTTTCACATGAAGCACGTGAACCAATCACAAGACTCCGCTGATGCCGTATTTGAATCCGACTTGTTTAATACATTAAACAGCGCGAGTCATTGATGCTGTAAAACGGTTGATAAATTGTTTTGAGCGTCACAACGAAATGACACTATCAGGATTTGATCAATTTGGTCCGATAACATTTGGAAAGTCGAGAAGAGCCGCACGATGAATTATTATCCCCCCTTCAAGTTAGCATATGGCTAACCGGAAGTTAGCCGACTCTTCTTCTTCTACTACTTCTGTATAGTTTACGGCGGTCGGCATTACCGCCATCTACTGGACTGTCTCTGCCTCATCTATTCTGGCATTTCCATTGCATGTGTGAACACAGGGTGACCGTGACTGTGACAATAACACAAGTCTGCTTTTTTAAATTTTAAATTCCACGACTCCATCCGTGACTCTGTTATCTATAACAAAATCTACCTTACTGCTGCCATTAGGCTGTCACTGGCCCGTGCCGCGCCCCGTCAAAAAAAGACACTTGGCCGCCGGCCCCCGTCAAAAGATACTTGCCACCGGGCCTAACACTTTTCTGGGGGAAACCCTGCACAGGGGTACTGATAGTGTGAACAATACCTTTCAGTTCCTTAAAATAGATATTGGTAACATATTGTGGTATTCAGACGGAAATGGTAGCAAACTTACAGTTCCAGACAGGATGTCATGTGGACAGCAGTTGAGGAGATGGCTTTTGCAGACTCGCTCATCGGTGAACTTGACCCTCTGCCGCGTCTCGTCCCCTGTAACAGTACAAAAACAACCAATGAGAAAGACCTCACATAATTGTGAGCAGGAGCGAGGAATAGAATGTTTTCTATTCTGTTACTGTGATCGCACTATAGCAAAGGGGCAGACACATGACAATGTCACTACAGCTGCATTTTAGGATTCTGTGTCCACCTAAATCAGTGAAAAATACTTAAATGTAATGTATTCTCTGAATGTCAAGGCTTTTCTTACAGTTAATTACTGCAATGTTATATTTACCAGTAAGAAGATACCTGTGCTTCTGCTGGCCAGAGTTTTTATCAGACCATCAATGTTGCAACAGTGAGGACTAAGTAAAAGTGGCAGGTGGCTCTCCAAGTATGTCGTATTTCCTATCAGTCTTAGTGCTTACCTTACCCAAGCCTCATAATTAATGTAGTAATGTTAGAGCCTCTACTCAGTTTAGCTTGTGATGAGGCTCAGCATCCACACTGTTAGTGTGGATTGTCACGGGATTAGCCTAGCTAGCTAGAGCTATACACCAGTAAGGGCACATAACTGGTAAATGGCTGTAAGAGTGCTGTTGGAATTGATTGGTATGGAGAGGTTTCAGGGGACTATACCATCACTTGATGTTAACACGACACTTGTAAATCTGACTACACAGAAAAAGACCGTGCTTTTAGAAAATGTGATAAGAAATGTAAACATTCCAGAAAATTGCTCCAGCCAAGTCCTTTACACATATGGAACATTGAAAAGAAATTAAGACAAAATACAAATGAAAACCAAGGAAAGAAGTTAGTTTATACACACTGCGATCTGCACCATATACTGTACCCATCTGCATCTTCAAGACCTCAGCTGCAGAATTTTAAACCCGCTGTAGAAAAGTATAAATGGGAACAGTTTTCTTGCCCATACCTGTAGTAAGAAGTTGGGAGTCATACACAAGTCAGATTGAAAATGATCTGTGCAAAGTTTGTGTTTTGACTGACTGCTAATATTGTCTTCTGACAACAGACGTCTAAAGGAACATTGAGAACTGCTCCTTTGGATTCAGCGCGGCCAGACGTCTTAGCTCAAGCTGCATTCACTACTCCAAATTGTAATTATAGTGCCACTGAAGAGTTACCCATTTGTGTGATAAGAAAAATAGGCTACAATAACTTCCGGAAGGCAAACAAATTGTTTGGATATTCATCATAACAGCTTTAAAAATTATGTGTGACTCACGGCTCGATGAACATGAGGCTTTTCTGCAACTCCTTTGCAGATTGATGTAGGCTGGCAAAGATACACTGAACCTTTATGAATAAAATAAAGGGGCCACAATTGTTCAGTTTGTATGCAACATATGTATGGGAAGAATTTGATATTAATCTCAACACACATACACCCACAAACTCACAACACAAATTCACTCTTACTCTAAAGATCGAATTATCAACTTGAAAAATAAGCCACAAAACGATAGTCTTTTTTCCAATCAACTGTCAGGATCAACCTCTGGTTTGTAAGATGTTTGGGTTGAAATAAGCGGTCAATTTCTGCCCATGAATATCAGACTTGACAGCTGATCCATCTTTTAATGTTTGTATCCAAACAGCTGCAAACTGCAAGAGTATTTCTTGTATATGAAAGAGGCCACAGACAGTAGTTCTACTTTCAAGTCAGTCAATCCAACCAACCAGTCAGTTGGTGTCAGTGCCACTGAGTATATCAGATAGATTGATTGGGGATGATTCTTTCATTCTGTGCAGGCAGTCACCTGATCACCATTTATTGTATGATAAGAGGTTAATGACCAGATGGGTTTCTCATTTAACAACTATATTGAAGTCGACTGAGGCCAAAGTAGGTAAATATAGCCTGTTTATCCATTAGGAGTGTTATGTATGTAACACGTTACCCAGTTGTTTTAGGTAAATAAGCGACAGATAGGTTCAATTGCCTGCGGATTGTTTGCCTGAAGAAGACAAATAGAGGTCGAAACTGTGCTACCACCTTCTGAACAAACGCGGAGGAGCAGCATTCAAGTGTGCGGGTATTTTCCTCCTTTTTTAATTGACCCATTGTCTGTGTGCCATAACTTCATATTACACGGCACTGAGAAATGAAACAAAAAAAATCTCGAAATTAAATATGTGGTGAGTCATAACGTCAGCTACAATGGATACAAACATTAAATCCAAAACCGAGAGAAGAAGATAGCTGCTGGATCTACTGGATCTACTGAATCTGCAGTCCATCCATTCATGCAAGGTTTGTCCATCACACGCCAACACAAGAGAGCCTTTGCAATGGCTCCATCTTTGCTAGCTAGCTAGCACAGCTAGCATTCTGCTGCAACTCACCATCCCTCGCAGTTCCCATTAGTTGGTCGAGCAAAGCTCTCATTTGAGCTTGGGCAGACATTGTTGTAGATCTCTCGTCGACGCTTCTCTGCGGAATTCAGTCGACTGGCTACAGTTCAGTTCCCTTCGGATCTTTATGATATTGTTAGTTAACTAGAATCAGTCTTCCATCGCCGCTCGCAGCTTTTCTCTCTTTCGTGGACTTGCCAGTTTCCGGTTGTTTTTTTTATTCCAGGAAATGACGACACATCCTGTTTGAAAGGTCGGTGAAGCTAAAGCATACGCCCATTGTGCTGAATCCACCAATTGTAACGGCGGAGAACCAGCGCATGAACCAATCAGATTCACCTGAACACAGATGTGGGCGTGTCTGTGAATTGTTTACGCAGCTGAGGGTGACAGTTTGGCTTCAGGCCTGGTGCTCGTAGTTAGCCGTACTAGCTATCTACCAAAGACGACGGAGGAGAATAACGTAAGGAAAATACTTTTCTCAAGTCAGTGTGAATTCTTTATTAGAGCTCAAATGGTGGAGCTTTTTGTTATAGCCCATACTCGTGCTGTTGAGCTAGCTAGTTAGGTAAACTAACGTTAACTAGCTGTCAACCGTCTGTCTGCTAACTGATTTGTTAAGTTACCAAATCAGTTAGCAGACAGGTCCTCAGCTGTAGCTAGCAAGTACACAATGCAATCTTAAATATTTGAGTCATTTAGATAGTTTGTTATATATTATGACACATATAGTTATTATGTAGTAACGTTAGGCACCATTATCTTGAACGTCTGCGAATGGAATATTGCCATGTGCCTCTGGTACAGAGCAAATAGGGGTTGCTGCGCATGAATGCAAGTCATGGGTCTGTTGTTCTGTTACGAAACCTCTGGAGTCAGTGCTGCTGGCACGTCTGAATAGGCTCAAATCCACAAAGGTTGGTGCAGCAGAAATAGCTGGATCAACAGGCACAGCTGCCTTCATTATTTTTGTCATAATATATAACTATGACTGCCAATAAGCTTTGTTTGTAGCTCTGATCATCACAGGCAGCTGCAGGTTTGTGGTCTACAATAGAACAGAGATTTGTAGAGTATTTATTCAGAACATAGGATCGGCATTGTATTGAGTTATATGCCTTGCTGTAAGATCTATGCTTCATCCTTTTTTGTGTCCAGTAGGTCTGTAAGCTGGTAATGCATTGAAACAACAATGGAGGCCACGGACTGTGCCACAGAAGCTGACCTTCTGAGGAACGGAGAGGGCAGGGCTGAGACGGGAAGAGCGCTGTCAGCAACAGAGTTGAAGAAGAAGAGTTGTAAGGAAGGGTTGGGTTTTGCCAAGCTGTCCCACTGGCGAACTGCAATCTTCTTCCTATCCCTGTTCATCTGCCTCACCATAGTGTTTGCCTTCTCCTTCATCATTCCCTGTCCTGTCAGACCACAGTATCTCAGTGCGTGGAACAGGACGTTCCCCCAAGCAGGTGAGGACAACTGTGCTTTGCTCTGCCTGCTCGTGATTTAACTTAGAGACTAACTACTCTCTTTCTCCTCTACAGCCACCTATGATTTTCTAGCCATCGAAGATGCCAGTAAAGATAAGGTGATGGATGTTCTGTTTGTCCTCAAGGACACGGAAGGCAGTCAGAATAATACATGTGCTGATGAGGGTATGAAAAATTTCTTCAACTTTATTTTAATCTTAAGTGATGAGGATATGTTGTATACTATTAATATTGTTGTATTATACTTTGTGTGTTTTCCAGGTCTGCCCTCGCCGTGTGTGTTTATGTTTGCAGTGGATGGGACAGATGGAAAGACCCTGTGGGAGCGTCCGTTGGCTCCTGAGTTCCACTGGGCCCAGTGTGGTCTGGACAGAGAGGGAGACAGGGACTGGGACTGTCTACTGTCCCACTCTGACCAGTTCACAGCCATTGACAAATACACTGGTTAGTGACTCCTTCCACCTCTTTATATTATGTATTCCCCCACATTTCCTGTATGTATGTATATGTGTCATGATGTGGCTATACATCATTAAAGGTAATACGAGCAATGTTCTGAGCAACATTTTCGGTTATATTAGTAGAAAATGTCTTTATATCCCGACAGAAATCAATAAATCAGTCCTCTGAAAAAAAAAGAAATAAAAAAATCCGATGTCTGTAGCAGCTGTAATACTGTAATAAGTACGTCCAATCATTTCATTCGGTCCGAATGAAAGGCTCTCTGAAAAAGGCTCTCTGAAAAATCACTTAACACAATAATTCTAGACCAAATGACTATAGCAGAGAGGTGAACAAGTAGTGCATGATCTGTTTACTGCACTGTGAATAGACATTATCATACTCATTTAACTGAAAGTAGAGGATAACATGAAAAAAAGTATTTTAGTAGTCATCAAAATATACAATGGTGAACTCTGTATCTTATCAAACAGCGGTATAGTAGATCATTGAGTACATAGAAGAAATAAGCTATTGCCTACAGCCCTTTTGTGTCCTCCTTGTTTATCTAAATTGTATACGTGAAGCCTGACTCCAGCAGGACCTGGGTTTTAAATGGTCAGAATCACCCAAAAGAGAGATAACGGTGCCAGGAAACTTTCCTGGAATGTTATATGATGTGCTTTGTGAATGCATGCACCATTTGAAATGCATTGCATATTGTTCCAGTAAAGTTGTCCTACATTTCATAAGCTGCCTTTGTTTCCCTAGTGTGTCTTTGGCTGTCCAGATAAAGAACCCCAATTGTTTGCTGAAGTTTTACCTTAGTTTTACCTGAGGTTTTACTTTATCGATCAAATAAATAACTGTGTGCTGTCTGTGTTTTCATAGGTGCTATCAGGTGGCAGCAGCCTCAGCCACTTAGTTTGCGTAGCAATGTGTCTGTCCTTAGTGTCCCAGATCTGGATGGGGACAGGGTCTGCGATGTGGCTCTAGTTGCACCAAACACCATACAGGTAAACACCTGTGATGTCACTTATTACGGCTCGATTCATTTGCTAGCTTTGTATCTTACAGTGCAAAGATTAAGTTCTATATTGTGACTCTCACATTGTTTTCAATGGCTCTTTACAGTATTTTAGTATTGTAATATTTCTTTGGTAATATTCAGCTCTGCTATTACTATAATATACAAAGGACAAACCTTGCCAATGGAATCATGTGTCAGTATAGCAACAATCAAATCAAATTCACCCAATAGAAATGTCTCCTGTCATGTCTGCAGACTGAGCTCGTATTCCTCTCGGGGAAAACGGGCGTCCAGATTGGTTCTGTGGTGGTTCTTGGCTCAACTGAGACATCTATGCATCTGTTCCATTACACTGCCCAAGGGTCTCACTATGTGCTGCTTCAGAGAGGTTCGTATCTGAGATCAGCTTTGACATTCACCAATATTAATATTGGCTCTAGGAAAAGTATTGATTTCTAGGTGTGGTCCAACCATTGTGTTTTGATGTCTGTATACAGTTGATGGTATGAGTTGTCTTGTATTCCTCCGCAGACACGGGCTTGTATGGACTGGCGCTTTGGAAGATTGCTGCCATGGCTAAAGCAGGGATGGAAGCAGGACTCAAGAAGGATAAACACTGGGAGAGCAAAGCCAGTGCCACCTCTGGCCTTGTACCTGTCTACGAGTAAGAAGCAGCCACATACCAACATTAGCCGTTTCATTACGACTTAAAGGTAGTACGAGCAATTATGAAAGTTCTTTGTTTACCTTATTAACTGCGACAGAAGAGTTGCGCCGCACGGTGCCGAAATGTGGTGATGGGAGGTAAATGTGTGGAAAATATGGG
>CABFOP010105916.1:3663-16961 GCA_900683385.1 Anoplogaster cornuta | reverse complement strand
CAGGGAAAGGATGAGGTAAAGAGAGGTCGAAAAGATGAGAAGATGGAGGGGAGGGAAGGATGGGGGAGAGGAGGAAGAGCAGGAGGGGAAGGGGAGAGAGAAGCAGTAAGGTAACCTGACTAAAATGGCAGCCTGTGTCTATATTGAGCCGTGGATATCTTCAGCAGGGGGTTTGAGCTATGCATGCAGCACAAGCAAAACACACAAGCCCTAATACACACACGTGCAGCACTTTTTGTACCTGCATAAAAGGGTGGAAAGTTATTTCGCCTCCACACATTTTACTACTCATTTCCTCACACATGCCAGTCTCTACTTTCTTCTGTCATGCCCACAAATATACACTGTCACACACAAACATACACGTTGCATAATACTTCAACATTGATAAAATGCTGGACTACAGAACCCTTTGCGTATGACAAAACATCTTATTCTAGTATAGACAAGACAGTTTGTCGCTCATATTTTAACAAATATAATGACATGGTGAACGAGTAAAAGTTGGCCAGTTTGTCATCAACCTTTTAAACCTGAGTCAACTCCAATTCAAAAGGTCAACTGAATGACATTTTTTGGTCATGTCAGCATTTGCTCATGTTCATTTCTTAATAGGTTGGACACAGCAACTTTCATTACGCATTTCTTCCCCTATATTTGTTCAATTTGAAGAAACGCTTTCTGAATCGACTGGAAGTAAATGACGCCCAGCTCTGACAGAGGCAGATGGACAGAGTCCTCCGCTCCGGTCCTGATAATACCTGCTCCGTATGCATGTTGTCCATAGTTGGGCTGATGCTGTTGGTGGTACTGGTTGGAGGGGTTGGCCATGCCCATGGCAGGCTGCTTGGCCGAGGCTGGAGGCACAAAGACGGTGGGGCCGTACTGGAAGGCTGAGGGCACCCCAGGCATACCAGCATAGTACGGCAGACCTATGGGACAGTGGGATTTGATTAAAGAAATACAACTGTAATAAAGGTGCATAAAAAACTATAAACTTCAGAATTGCTAGCAGATAAAATGTGTTTAAAAGTGACATAAGCCTCAGGCAAAGTCTTTAATTTAAAAGGTTTACCTAATTAGACCTCAAACACAAATTCACCTAATTACAGTGCTTGTCCCTTTGTCTTGTTAGTTAGAGTATAATTAGTATATTTTTTTCTAAGTATAATTAGAAAAAACTTTTTCCAAAGATGTCTTGGGCTTCATTGCTAGAAAACTGAGTTCCTTTTCTTTATTATTTTAAGTGCACAGGGAGCAGGGTTGGTAGGAAAGCTGTACTCTACAGCTTAGAAGTAAATGTTAACTGGTTGGCCGAGTTGCCTGGAATACATCCGACATCCTTGACATGAAATATAATTGTTCCTTTTCCTTACCAGTGTATCCATAGCCCGGGGGCAGCGGAGGGCAAACAGTTTAGGGCAAAGCTATAGAACGAGGGTGTTCATTTTCAAAGGGGTCGGTTTTGCATCCCTCGGTTTGTTTGTTTTCCGGTTTGGTTTTACACCCCTAATATCCCACCCAAGCAGTCAGTGTCTCAGTGCATTCCAGAAACGTCATGTTTGATCAGAACCTACTAAAACACAATCATCATCGACACTGACGCCAACCTTGCATGTGCACCTCTAACTGTATGGCTCAGTAGGTAGAGTAGGGCACTGACAAGGCTAGGGGGCAATCCATGCATCAACTCATTTAAGGCCCTCTGAGTCAAGTGTGTACCAAATGGCATGTTAACTGGTTGGCCGAGTTGCCTGGAATACATCCTACATCCTTGACATGAAATATAATTGATCCTTTTCCATACCAGTGTATCCATAGCCCGGGGGCAGCGGAGGGTTGAGAAAGGCCTGGTTCTGTGTCTGCTGACCCTGGCTCTGTCCCTGGCCTTGCCCCTGCGTCGCTGCCTGCGGTGCCTGCTGGGGCTGCGACTGCACCCCACCTGTAGACAGGCTGGTGGGGGGAGCCGGAGACGACGAATCACCTCTGCCAAACTTGGTCGCCTCACCTAGACAAAGAAAGTAGTAGTGTTTTATTCAGTCATCACACAACAAGCCCAAAAAGTAATTACAGTATACACTCTAATGTACAATAAGTATATACATTCTAGATAACAGCATAAAGTAATTAACGTATGATGGTAATGACTGAAAAGACAAAGAAAGTGCAGAAATGTCCGCTACAACTGAACTGAAAGAGGAGCTATGTATAACCATTTTATGGGAAACGGGAGTAACTGTAAATCATACATTGTCAGCTTAAGTTAGAAGCATTGCTTGAAACTCATTGCTAGGTCAGTGGACACGTCAACTCAGATACATTAATACAGCATAAACCCAATTATATAGACATGTTACCAGTGTAGGGATTGTTGGTCAGGCCATCTCTACCAGGCATGGTAGCCGTAGTACCAGGGAATGTCACACCATAGTAGTCCTATATCCAGAGAGAGAAAACCAGACATTACAAAAGACATATAATTTCTGATGATGCCTGCTAATCTCCCTCACTTCACTTGAGATCACTGCCAGAGAATTGTGTTAATCCTGTCATGGAAATGAAAGATTAGTTTACTTTTGCTCAGTTTATTGAAAGGTGACAGGAATGAGCCCATCTCTCATGAAACCAATTCAAAGCCCCATTGTTTATTTAAAAATAAAACAAGAAAATGAATTCCTGAAATGTTGTCCTTTCTCCAACAGTGATAATATGCTGCCGCTTTCATGAAGCTGGAAAAAGAAACTCACCATAGGAAGGCGAGACTGCAGCATCTGCAGATCCTCGTATCCGTAGATCTGCTGGGGAAACGCACAGATGGGGTTCAGATGGTGACATTACATTTTTCCTGTTCATGCTTTCTGTTTGTTATACATATCCTCCTATCACTCTAAAATGAAGTAAAGGGATGAAGTGGCAATCAGACACTGGAGTATGACCCGCAATTCGGTGTTGCAAACTCCGTTTCACCATACAAAACTGTTGAAACCTTGTTGGCAAAACAGTTTAGGGCAAAGCTATAGAACGAGGGTCTTCATTTTCAAAGGGGTCGGTTTTGCATCCCTGCGGTTCAGTTTTGCATCCCTCAGTTCATTTTTTTTTTTATGGTTCGGTTTTACACCCCTAATATCCCACCCAAGCAGTCAGTGTCTCAGTGCATTCCAGAAACGTCATGTTTGATCAGAACCTACTAAAACACAATCATCATCGACACTGACGCCAACCTTGCATGTGCACCTCTAACTGTATGGCTCAGTAGGTAGAGTAGGGCACTGACAAGGCTTGGGGCAATCCATGCATCAACTCATTTAAGGCCCTCTGAGTCAAGTGTGTACCAAATGGCATGTTACAAAAGATTGATATGACAGGGCAATATCAGGAGTACACACTCATTTGAAAGGGGTGGCCCTAGGGGGCCTCAAGCTCCTAACCATGGCAGTGCAAGTGCCATGCTCTACCCATTGAGCTACACAGGACTGTACAAATCAAATTGAGCTACACCAATAAGATGTATAAACCTTCCATATTCCTTTCACACTCCAAAAAAACAACTCAGACTGTGCACACATGCAGCATACAACATGGCAGGCAGGCGTGTGCACACACAACCACACACGGCAGTCATTCCCTGAGCCCCTTTAGGTCCAGGATCCAGTGAGTACCCCAGTAAAGTTATTGTTTCAGGGGTTCTTTCTTGAATCGTTATCAAGACATCATGGTGAACAGATACGGGAGCACACACAGGCACAGAAGTAGGAAAGAAACAATACCTCGTGCAAATAGACGCACGCACAGAAACACACACACAGCCTCACCTAACGGGTCCGGGCTTGGAGAACAGACTGCTCTGCGGCTGCTGTGTGGGAACTGGGGTAGAGACGGGGATGGGGGCTGGAGCCAGCTCCCTGGCCAACTCTGTCTGACCCATATCCGCCGCTCCACCACCGGCCTCGGAACCGAAGTCAAGTGCTCCAAACTGAACGTTCAGGCCGGATACATCTGCTGAGCCTGGCATCTCCACTGCCGATGAGGGGATCTGAGGAGGGAGAGAAGAGATTATTTTCCATACATACGAATTTCTATCCACGACAATCAGTGATCTCGTGTCATGGAGGGCGGAGTGTGTGCAGTTTCATTACGACCAAACAATGCAGCCGCTGATTTCACTTATTTTGCACAACTTCACCAACCAGCCAATTAGTGAAATCAACAGGTGTAGTGTTTAATTGGAATGAATACCTGCATCCTCTTGGCCCTAAACAGCACATGGTTGAGACCAATGACTTGGAGTAAGGTCCTGTCTCACCTTTGAGGGTGGAGGTACTCTGCGTCTCTGTGCCTTTATCTGCCGCTGGGGGGGTTCTGAGATTGGGGGCTCCATGCCGGGCAGCTTCACCCCTGGGGAGGCCCCATCTCTGCCAGAAGGGAGGGAGAACTCGTGGCCTGAGGGAGATTGGGGGGAGGCAGGCTCAGTTCAATATTAGTCTTAAAATGGGGTCAGTTTGAAAAGAGCAAAATAGTATGATCATGGCCTAGATGATACTTTTCCAAGTCCCTGGCCCCTACCTGGCGGTGTGGGGACCTGTGGTGCATGCGGCTGAGGCAGGATGTGGGGCTCCAGCGTGGGAAGCATGGAGGACTGTCTCTGAGCCAGCTGGCCGAGCACCACTGATGGCTCTGGCTGTAGCTTCAGATCCACTGGAGGGAGAAGATAAGGTGAGAAAAGAAGATATATCACCAGTGCCCTGCAGATCCTCTGGCATCTCCTTGGCCCAACACATGTCCTTATCAAGGGGATTATTATAGGGGATTATTGGATTGCTGGATACCCACAGGACACAGGACTGTGGGTATCAGGATACCTGTCCTGTGTATTAATGAATGTAGTGTACAAAATGTATCTACTCGCTAATAACAAAAAGACATTGAAACATGCACATAGTTTGTTAGTTTTTCTCTTACATCACAATAACTTTCTTCAAGGATTTATAACCTATAAAGACTGAAGACTGCTGATATGAAGCAAATACAAAATAGGCTAATAATATTCATGTCCTGATAAATATTGAAATAAGAATGTGTCTGCTTATCAGTGACAGCAAGACAGTAAAACCTACAATGTGGGGCCATAACAGGGCCATTCTCCACTCTCTGGGCCCTGACGTCTGCAGAGGAGGAAGTGGAAACAGGGGCGGGACTTTGAACCGGGGGCAGCCCTGCTTCTTTAGCAACACTACTGTTGCTGGTGGTGACCAGTGTCTGATTGGATCTCTGGCTGAGCCGTGGCCCATTGAGTTGCTCTGGTATCCTGATGTCAGAGGGAGGGGGGGGCTTAGACGTGTTCAGAGAACCAAAACCAGACCCCAGGACTGACGACTGGGATGGAGAGAGGGAGGGTGGGGGAGAAATACAGTGAGAGGTGAAACAAAACAAGAGCAGAACACTCTTAAATACTGATTTTTAAAAGTATGCTATACTTTTGCTTCAATGCATTATAATGTGCACAGTATAGTACACTAGTCAGACATTGCCTGTCTGGCACAGTGTAGTATTACATAGCTATGTGGAAAATGATTACGAGTGAGAGCATGTCCAAGAGCTTGTGGGTGTACATCACCTCACCAGTGCAGCATGTTCATACACAAAATGGGTGTAACAGCCTGCAGCTGCTTGCACATAGCTATACGTGCCTGTGTATGTGCCCTTACCAGTGCGGCGTGTGCGTAGGTGGTACTAGCAGAGGCGGCGTGGGCGTAGCTGTTGGCGGCGGCGTGTGCGTAGCTGTGTGTGACAGTGCGTCCGTTGTGGTGGGAATTAGTGAACACCAGGCTGTGGCCCAATCCCTCAGCGGAGGGGGCGTCCACTATCCCCCCCAAGTCATCCACAGACCCGTCTCCAGCCACTCCCGCCTTAGGCAGTACATTAGACAGGTCCACGCTGGAAGGGCAAGGTTAGGGGGGCGGGGGCGGTGAGATGGAGAAGATAGCCACACAGAGTAAAAATAAATAAGGGTTTAAATCTGTTGCTCTCCAAATACAGCCTGATCTTTGTCAACAGTATTGTGTGCACTTTTGGCAGAACCGCTTACTTGTGGTTTGATGGAGCACAAGAGGCAGTGAACACTTTGGTCTCAGACAACTGGGAGAAAAGAAAACTCTTTTTAGACAGTCAAACATGATGATTGAGCTATCGGTACAACGCAGGAAGTAGTGAGGGTGTGTTTACCATCAGATTAAAATAGGTGTTAAACAAGAGCCACATATTGACATAGTTGTACCATTAAATCAGTGAGAGACTTACGTTTTCTGATAGTCTTAGATAAGCAAGAGTTATGGAAATAAATGCTCTGTCAATACAGACCCCTAAATACAGGAGCATTTTACATACAGGGATTTGACCACTGTCAGATCAAAGTGCTGCCTTACATCCTCATTCCAGTCTTCTGATGTCCAATCTTCCAGATTGCCTCTCCATGTTCCTAGCAGAAGATCAGCTAGTCAGTGTCAGCATATTCACATAAAATCACACAGGTTGTTTGAAAACATTAATCATCCCAAAGCAAGAGACTTGGACACTGATGAGGAACCTTGATGGTTGGAACATTGCAATACAGTATTGTAACCTTGAATCCAGTGTATGGATTTATTTTTCCATTTGTGTTTAAATTCTGATTTTATTTGACTAGCAGCCTAAAATTGGTTAGATGTCACACAATTAAGCCACTCCAAAGAAAATGCAGGTGAAAATACTAAATTTTCAGTTCTCTCACAGCACTGCAATGAAAGTGTTGTTGCCGTCTCACCAGTTCCATCAGCAGCTTCATTGCCATCCGTATCCCACATGTCCTGGCGAGCTCCAGAGTTAGCCGTGTAGTCGGCTGGGTTGAAGGTGCTTGAAGGTGGAAGGACGAAAAAAATGGCAAGATGGCAACACAGGTAGGGAAGATGAGCCATGTTGAGGGGGGTTGAAGAGAGGAAAACAGTTGGGATTGTTATTTCTACTAATAATACAAAACAGCAAATGGCAAGTCTGACAATTTTTACAGCTGGGAGATTCAGAAATATCATTATTCCTCAAATTGAAGTCTTCAGATATGTGCTTGTAACCATCATGATCTCACCATTTTATTATAGGCTGAGGATTTACACTACCACACACTTACCCCATTCCCTGGGAGGAGAACCTGCTGCCGACAGCTGCTCTTCCTCTACCACGGCCCCCTGTCGTCCCTAAGGACACACAAAACATTTCCCTAGTTAACTTCATTTTAAAACCCTTTTTATCAACTATTATAAACTGTATTATTAACACAGCGCAGACGCATACTAACAGACTAGACCCGAATGATGTGCACTCACAACTTGTTCTGTCAAAACATAGGCCTTGGAGGCCATGGGTAGACAGGAAGACATTGTATGACTGGTCACTTGTGCATAGGTCAAAATAGTCAACAGTTTGTTCAACATTTGTTCTTGGTCAAAAGAATATCTTAATGTTTAAAGCGACCAAGTGCCACCAACTGCGTATGCTGTGTATCCAACCGTGTATCTCTCCACTCTTTATAAATAACTGGACCTTCATGCCTGTCTGCCAAACACACCCCGCACCATCTCTCTCCCCGTCATGATTTCTCCATTTCCTCCCACATTGCCATTCTTACATCACTCCTTGGAGTAGAAAAGTCTACCAATTCCATTCAACAGTGATCCTTTCCTTCTTCTATCCCTTCATCTATTGTGCCCTCCCCCCACACACTCTGAATCAGCTTTAAGGACCCACTGCATTCCAATATGCACAATATCCTGATTGCCAGCAGACAGAAATAGATATGTTCCTAGTTAAATTACCAAAGCACACCCAGTGCTCTAGTGGTCATTGCCCTGTAAATAGAGCATGGTTAACTAGAACTGCTCAGAATTATATATAGGGGGGTAATCTAACCAGGATGCAGGAATAAGCACAACAGAGTCACCCAAAGCAGATGGGTACCCATGATATATAAGCATGATTTGCTAGTCACTGTCCATTTGCTTTTAGGCCATTTACTAGCTTGCTGCATTTTATTCAGTCCCCTTTACATTGCAACTTAACACAGCCAGTAGCTCTGGATAGCAGTTTTTGTGAAATAATTTGGGAACTCTGCATCTCTCACCAATGCTTGAAAAAGCACAATACATTTAGAAATTAAGAGGCAATGTTTTCTGTATTGCTCACCTCTGCCCCTCCCCCTACGTCCACGGTCTCCCCCTCTCTCTCCAGGAGTCACCTCAAACCCATTCTCCTCTGACCGACCTGAAACCCACAGGAAAACAAATGGATAGGAATTAAGATACATTCAAAAATCACATTATGAAATCGTTGCTGAAAAGTGGTACCCTGTTGCTGAACAAACCAGTGTAATGTTCAGTTGGTTGAGATACCATGAACTACTACCTCAAAATAATCTTAAAATATGAAGCAGGCATGCTCACACATTCCACAATGGCTTACATTTGTGAATCGAATGCCTTAAATTGCATGGTTCAACAATGAACCTCACATCATTTCACACAACAGGATATACACACAGTGGCCACTTTTAGTTACACCTCCCCCATTTACACAAACAGGTTGCTGCTCCAGAAACCTTGACGTGGATGGACTGTAGCAGCAGCAGATAATGCCGCGTTCCACTCCACTCAACTAAGAATAGGAAGGTGAGGCTATGGTTGGCACATGATCACCATAACTAAAAGACAAAGAGGGGGAAAAACATCACCCAGTCCAACAAATCCTAGTTTCAGTCGTGACATGCTGACGGAGTGAGATTTTGGCATACAGCATCTTGTCTGGTGTTACGGGTAAAGTGTGGCGATAGTGTGGGAATTGTTTTCTTGGCACACCGTAAGTCCTTTTGTACCAACTGAGCACTGTTTGAACCTGAACGTCGCTGCTGGGCATGCGGCATCTTTTGCACCACGCCCAACCGTCCTGGTAGGGGGATCCCTCCTGAGGTTTCTTCCAATTTTGTCCTAAAAGGTTTTTTGGGAGTTTTTCCTCGTCCTCTGTGAGGGTCCAAGTCTGGGGGATGTCATGTACTAACCATTTACTGTTTCACATGTTGGGCACTGTGAAGCCCTTAGAGACTGAAACAGTGATTAAGGGCTATACAAATGAATTTGATTTGATTTGCTGACAAGGTGCATTCCTTGATGACCACAGTCCACCCTTTTTCAAATGGATACTTCCAGCAGGATAATGTGCCATGGTGTCAAGTTTGTTCCAGGAACATAACCGTGACTTTACGCCAGTGGCCTGCACAGTCTCCATATCTCAACCAAAAAGAGCACATTTGGAATGGGGTGTTTGCACAGAAAATCTGCAGGAACCACATAATGCTATCGAGTCGGTAACATTTCCAGCAGGGCTGCACAATGCATTGTTGTATTATAGTCACAGTCATGAACGCGCCCAGTACAAGCTTTTACCAGATAGACAAGAACATACGCACACATACACACAATACTGGCTCTTATCACTCAGGACCAGGACAAACAAATATCTCCCGTTTGACCCCCTTTCTCACCTTCACGGCCTCGGCTGGTGCCCCGGCCCCTCCTGTTGGAGCCCCCACGTCCGCGGCTGGCCTCTCTCTCTCCTCCTCGCTTCTCCCTGCTCTCCTTTATCTCCGAGGGCCCTCCCTCTTTCCCAAGGCTCCGCTTCTTCCCCACTGTCTCCCAGGAGGTCTGACGGAGAAGGGGGGTTGAAAGGCTATGGTGAAACCGTAGGAGAAATACATACTTCTAGGCACATACCAGGGTGAGGCAACGCTTGGAGGGAATGTCAGTGAGCAGTGTTGCCTTCAGAGGGGATAGGGATTCGTAAGTGGGACAAAAATCACATCATAGTAGCGGGCTTTGTGATAAGATAGTTGTTGGCAAAACTACCTACATACTAAAAATGCTGCCTTGTGTCATGGCCTTTTGGTCTTTAGAGAGGACAGAGGACTTAGACACTGTAATGACTAAAAAGGAACTATGTGAGAATGTCTTGTTTATAAACTGGCAGAGAATAAGTACTTAAAGAGTACTTAAAGAGTAATGAAATATACAGAAAACTGTCAATTTAGGGGCATCCTAGTGGCTCAGCTTTTACAAATACATTTTCTGGACATGAAAGCATCCTGCTGAAATTATTTCTGCAATGTTGAATTTATGTTCTGTATAGGTTTCACCATATAGAAGTCATACAAATATGTTTACAGCTGTCTACAGCAATGTTGAATCTCTTTAAGAGTGTAAACCTGTGACAGTACCAGCGTGGCACTGAGTACAAATACAACTGAACAGGTGTGTATATGTGGTATGTGCATGCAAATGTGTGTAGACACTCACTGTGTCGGAGGTGCTCTCCAGCAGGAAATTGATGGCTCTGTTGACATCTTCGTTGCAGTCATGGAGGGCTACCATACACTCATCTTGAGTCTTCCCAGTTACCTCGATCAGCTGTGGGTCAGAAAAAAAACAGCATGAAAAGTGATCAGTACTACTTTAATGACCGCGCCTTAGTCCGGGAAGTGATTGGTACAAGACAAAACAGCAGGAATAACCACAGAAGGAGGTGACAAACAAATGTCCGTTCGAAATTAATAAGTGCCAAAAAATAACACTGGTAAACATTCAGACAAACACTGACATATTTACATATACACTACCTGTTTGACCTTGTCCTCAAAGTCTGCATAATTTTTGTCATAGATCATCTGGGCCAGACGAATCTGTTCTGCTGTGGGCTGGAAAACAGAGAAAGGCTAAAGTCAAAATGTGGCCCATTCTTACATCTTAGTTATCCTCAACCATGTGGCATGTACCCCTCTAAAAATGGTGAAATAAAGCCGGAAACTAAATGCTGCCTTCAATATACTTTTTCTATATTTACGTCACTGCCATAACATTCAAGACTTAAGTGAGTCCATCTTTGGCTATGTCAGAGAGACAGTCAAATAAGTGCATGTGATTGCATATGTGTGCCACTACAGACACCAAGTACTTTTTCCACACCAGAAGATTGCATGTTAATTTTCTTTACACGCCAGACAAACCGGAAACACAAAACTTTGGTGTCACACTCCCTCTATAAACTGCCACACACGCCCCCACAAAAACATCTGACAAAATCCATTGTGAAAACTGTACAAAAATACAGAAAATCAAACAGTACAAGTACCTTTCCACAGTCCTTTATGTGATGGAGTATGCGTGCCAGTGAAAACCCACCTGTATCTGTTTCTGTGGCTGTGTTGTTTGTGTGGTGGTGGGCAGTGTTCTCTCCCGAGTGCCCCGGGTTGCATTGCTGACCACCGAAGTCATCATATACAGTATATACAAAACAATGTATGTACAAAATAGAAAAATCTGGAGGAGTGAGACAGGAGGGAGAAATTAAGAGGTGGCAGAAATGTATAACATACATAAGTAGACTTCGGCTGTTGTCAACAGCACCATGTAAGACTATAACCCCCATCTGTCGCTCCCCCTCCCAGGTTAAATTTAGACACCCAAGAGGGGACCATCCGGGTGTCAACTTACACCCTCTCAGCCTACCTCCCTCTCTCAAACACAGATGGGTACCAGCATACTTGCATGGCTGGTATGTAAGCTACCAACTTTTCACAAGGTCCTATCAAACCAGTTGAATTCTGGCAATGTGTTTGTATTACAGTACACTGACTAACAATAGTTATTATTATAGAAGGGTTTGTTAAATGTGTACTGTCTAAAAATTGCAGTGGTCCATAAACAAAATATGACAAATAAAAATGGTAGCTAAAGAAATCAAGAAAACAACAACAAATATTATAAACAAGACGATGTCAAGAACACAAACCTAGTCTGCGCTAGACAGACTGTTAATAAGTGTTATGTCGTCCGCGTGGGAACACAACACAACATGACATTGGCCAACTGCCGACGTTAGCTAACGTTAGATACAATTATCTCGACTGATATAGCAAAACTACAGATGACATGTTTGGGACATGTACATTATTACCGTTTTAAGACACCAACGTTTTTCACTTGCGTGCAACTAAATCACGAATGTAACGTTAGCTTGAAGCTCAAAAGTAACACGAGCCTCACTATCGTTAACGGTTAGATAATTCGACCAACTGACGTTAGCTTTAGCCAGGCTAGCTAGTTCGCCTTTGTTCGTGCGAATGTCTTCAAACTAACGGCTTTGCTTGTCACGTACTAGATAGATTATTTTAACGTTTGACACGGTGTTGACAAATTAACCACCAAAACTAACCTATCCACCAGTGCTCTTGCTGTATGGACTATTTCCTACCCGGGTCAGGGATAAAAATACAAATGTGACCAGGACGACGGGGTAACGTTAGCCTTTGTGTAAGCTAGCAGAGAAGCTAGTTAATTAACGTTAGTGGCATACTTAGCTAGCGTTAGCAGCAGGCTAATGCAACGGATAGCTACACAGCTAACGCTAACTGTGCTAGAACTAACGCAGTTTTGCGTTTAGTTGATTTCTTAACATTTCAACAGTGACGTTAAAAATAAGATACGGTATGTATGGAGCTAATTTAGAAGGGAGAAGTTGCCAAGAAACGCGTGGCCTGTTAATGCTGAGCTACGACAAGTATTGGCAGCATGCTAATTTCACTGGCATGTGAACGGCCTGTTCACAATGCAATGCTACAGTAGAGCATTTACGCTCGCTAGCAAGCTAAGTTAGCTAACCACGGACCAGGACGAGTTATGTCAATTAATCAAGCGATCTGTTTTCTTGAAGGGGTTACGGGATCAGTAGATATAAGTTGGAACAATTCAAGCGGCGCACGTATCGTAAAGATATCACAATAAACCCTTTTCTTTCTTTACCTGCTAACACGCTTCGCTCAGCCAGCAGCAGATGCCGTCACGTGATCCACCGCGTCGTGGTTTAACGTCGAGACGCCTGCTGCGCCAATCAAAACCAGACTATTAGGTCAGGTGGTTTAACGCAACCTGCTTACGTGCGCGTTCCTGCCTGCTTCACGTACTGGAGCGAGCGTTGAACCATCGGATATAAGTACTACTGCAGCAGCCTGTGTCAGTGGAAGGGAGCCAGTATGTTTGTTTCCGAGTTAACTTGGTAGCCCAGGGGTAGGCAACCATGTGCCATGGAGGGCCGAGAGTATGCAGGTTTTCACTCCAACCAAACACCACAGCAGGTGATTTCACTGATTAGTTCCTCCTCTATGGTTGAAGGTGTGTTAATCAGTGAAATCACCTGCTGTGGTCTTTGGTTGGAGTGAAAACCTGCAT
>CABFOP010105895.1:1958-17701 GCA_900683385.1 Anoplogaster cornuta | reverse complement strand
ACACACACACACACACACACACACACACACACACACACACACACACACACACACATAACCAAGAAAAGGCTGAGGAGTGTTTGACCGTTGTCTCACAGCTGTTGAACATGGGCATGTGAGCATGAACATGGGCATTCATTCAAGTCTGTCTGTTGCATGTGTCCACATTTCTCTCAAACAAAACCATTGATACTGTTTATTTCATGTCAGACCCCTTTCTTCAGCCTGTATATCAGCTAAGCTTACATTATAATAGCGGGGTTGTATACCTTTCACATGTCTATATTTTTCTTGGTGTTTTAGTGGGTTATAAATATTTGTTATTAAACAAGATCATTCATAATTTCTTGTCACCACCAGTTCTGGATAAAACCCCTCATGTCAAAGAGACACTATTATCATTGTCTGATTTAAAGTTATGATTAGCGTTCGGTGTGCAGCAGAGAAGTCATGGCTGATTCAGTCACCGGGAATCAGTTGTCACGCATACTTTGCCTTGAAAATCAGTGATTTGCTTTTGAGGCTTGTGGTCTCTCGGTGGAAAATACTGCCACCACGTGTTGCTTTGTCAAAGGATAGAAGTTCATTCCTTTGCTGGAATCTTTATTTTTCCATGCTTAATACTCAATTTTATGCCTGCCTTTCAGTTACAAAACACAAATTGAAAGTTGACCAGTGACCACTTGGTAGTCTTGTTACTTTTGGAAGCCACATTGTAGTCATTGTCTTCCGGGGTGATCTATCTGTACTTGTTACTGTATAATAAAAGCATGTGATGATTGTGATGGCAGGATAGCTTGAACTGAATGTGATGCGACAGTGCCCTGCTGTGGACTAGATTGGTAAATTCATTCAAAAATGTCCTATAAACTAATTTATTGTCTCACCATGAATCCCCGACAAAGACAGCTCTTTGTGAAATGTGTTTGGTTTTTTTTTGTTGTTTTGTTTTTCTCCCCCCAACACTAAAATGAGTCAAATGCTCAAATCCAAACTTTATTCCAGTTATGCTCTTTCATCACTCTGGATTGGAGTACATTAACCCATGACCTAGTTTCACTCTTTCCCTCCCTCTTTTGTCTCACCCCACCTTTTCTCCCCCTCTGCACAATTTCCTCCTCTTTCTACCCTTTACTCTCTACCTCTCAACTCAAATCTCAATCCACCCCTCTCTCTTCCTTTCTTCCCCGACCCATCTTTTCTCCATTTCTTCTCTCACCTTCATTTTCATCCCCCCTCCCTATCCTCTCCTGCCCCATCCCTGCCTCTCTCCTCCTTTTTCACCGCCCGTAGGATAGTGAGTCATGGATGGGGGGAGACGACGAGCCCCTCACAGGGTTCACCTGGAGAGGAGGCTGTGAAAGGGAGACCACGGGCATCCAGATCTGGAGCGATGTCTTTGTTGTTGACAAGCCTGATGGCACCAAGGTAGGCGCTACCAGTCGACTCAGTCATTAGTCAGTTTACTCAGTCACTCGAAACTGGTCAACATAAAGCAAACACTTAAGCCACAGACTCATATACTACTGACAAGTTGTAGTTGGCTGCATTTTGTGTTCATTGAACCTTGTTCCACCAGGTTGCAGTACTGCTTGTTGACACCCAGGGGGCATTTGACAGCCAATCCACCATAAAGGACTGTGCTACTGTGTTCGCCCTCAGCACCATGACCAGCTCTGTACAGGTGTGACTAAAAGCATGTGCTATCTGTGAAAATGGTGCCTATGCTTTTTATATAAATAACATGTACCATATCAATATTTCTCTGTCTCATGATGTGTGTTTTTCTGTTTGATTTCAGGTGTACAATCTCTCCCAGAACATACAGGAGGATGACCTCCAGCATCTGCAGGTCAGCATCACTTCCTCTCATCTGGGGAGACAGCACAACCAAAATGTGTTTTTAATATCTTTGTTTCAGTTTTATGATTTCTGTCTCCTGTGTGTAGCTCTTCACAGAATATGGTCGGCTGGCAATGGAAGAGATCTATCTGAAACCTTTCCAGGTACTGGTTGGTTCTATTCACTGTTATTCTGTGTGTGGGTGTGTACGCACATACATTCACACTTCTGCAGGACATATACGCACTGCCCTTCCATTGATATAATAATAAATCTTGCCAAAATGTGCCTGTTAGATTGAACATAGGGCTGCACAATTAATCATGAATGACTATATATCACAATTTCAACTTCCACAATTAATTATTGTAGAATAAACGGAAAAACTGAGCATGCCATTTCAATTAGAACATCTATTGTAGTTACAAATGGCCATGATGATGAGAGCCAAAAAGTTAAAAGAAATCTCAAACCAGAGACGAATGATTGTGATTTAGTAATGGTGATTGCAATATCTAGCAAAATAATCAGGATAATTATCTTAGCCGTAACTATGCTTCCCTAATTGAAGTCCCATAATATCTCTGTGTTGCTGCTGGTGGTATCTTCCAGACCCTGATGTTCCTGATTCGAGACTGGAGTTATCCTTACGAACATATCTACGGCCTGGAAGGAGGCAACACCTTCCTGCAGAAAAGACTACAGGTAAGGGACAAATGTTGGAATCAGGTGGAAAACACATCTATTTTGTGTGGGGGTTTGTGTGAGGATGTCTAACAAAATCCATTTATGCATATTGAGAGAAAATCTGTGTCCTGCATAATAAATTGCACCATTAGACTTAGACAGACATATCAGTTTGCCGATATATCAGGCCAATATTGGCCTTTAATTAAATATTGGTATCAGCCAGTCAGTGTTGTCCACTACCAGCATGATGGTAGTTCCTCCCTTTATGTGACGAGTGGATTTGCAGGAAAAAAAAACACCAACTCTTGCCTTCAGTAACCCACATCAGTCAAACTCTATACAATATAAAAAGGCCCATGTATACTGGGCTTTATGTATGCAGAAACACAGAACAGTCACATTGTCTTTCAGTTGCGGCTGAAATTGCTTAGAGCCACACATTCACTGATACTTACTGTCTTCTTAGCTGAAGCAGAATTTACACAAGGAGCAACACACACAGGCACTTTTTAACCTTGACAATATATTGTTGCGTGTTGATACCAGGTGAAACAGAACCAGCACGAGGAGCTGCAGACTGTCAGGAAGCACATCCACTCCTGCTTCACCAACATTGGCTGCTTCCTCCTGCCCCACCCCGGGCTCAAGGTGGCCATCAACCCAAAATTTGATGGCAGGCTCAGAGGTGGGAATGCAGGGGCACAAATACACACACACAGGCTGTGACACAACTCTTGATGGGAAGGTTAGATGTAGATGTGTGGGTAACTTTGTGTGGTGTGTGTGTGTCAGACATCGACGAGGATTTCAAGCGGGCGCTGGCAGACCTGGTGCCTCTCCTTTTGGCCCCGGACAGACTGGTGGAGAAGGAGATTGGAGGCAACAAAGTCACCTGCAAGGATCTCCTGGAATACTTCAAGGTCCCACAGCATTATATCATAACCCACTGGTTTTCAACGATTAGGTTGGCACCCAAAGTTAGGTCAAATGAATCCCCATGTTATTCTGGAGAAGTTGGAGAAAAAGTTATTTTCTGTGTTAGTTGAAAACCCCGGTCATAATGTATGGATAAGTGATGATACTGGTTAGATACTGGTATCAGTTAGACACAGGGTTGTAATCTATATTATTACTTTCTCGCAGGCCTACATAAAGATCTACCAAGGGGAAGAACTGCCTCATCCGAAGTCCATGCTGCAGGTTAGTTACTGCTGCAGGGATTTTAATTAATATAATTTAATCATAGTTACTTTTTGATTGTTTCATTTTCATCTCTTATTCCTCTGGTGGTCATGAACACCAACAGCTATCGTGTGTCTCATTGTCCTTTCCTGTTTGCCAGGCAACAGCAGAAGCCAACAACCTGACTGCTGTGGCAGGAGCCAAAGACATATACAGCAAGAACATGGAGTTGGTAAAGACATGTTTTTGCTTGTCACGTTAAGCCTCTTAACCCAGTGGTCACCAAAGTCCAGTGACCCTCAGGAGTTCTTGAGGGTGCCCACCAAAATGTGGAATGGTTTAATGTCAGTATTGTTTCATTTACTAGGAGGATGCTTCTTCTGATGACGGGGTTCACACACACTATCTCTCCAGCAACAATAGGCCTGTAGTCAGACATGCAATTCTGCTCTAGATAATTTCTACCAACTAAGTCTTTTCAGAATATTGAACCGGGATCCGTTGATATTACACACACAATATATATCTTGATATTTTGAAATCTCCTCTTAAAACACTTCATAAATGCTCAATTGAACCCTGTAGTCCCTGCAACCAGGACTGGGCCATATGGACAAAATCAAATATCACAATATGTTTTACCAAATACCTCAATATCGATATTACAACAATACTGTAGGGATGACTATTGGTGCTTTCACAAAATATTTACACAATGAGATTTTTGATGAATAATCATCAGTAATGTGGATATAATGTGGGTAAAAGGCAAATAATAGAACAGCTAGAACAGTCTGGTACATTCAGGAAATGACATCACTTTACTGTAATGCAGCCTTTAAAACCAGGACAAGACAACACTTATGCCATATCACGATATTACGGTATCCAAAATCTAAGACGATATCTAGTCTCGTATCAGGATATCGATATAATATCAATATATTGACCAGCCCTCGTTTGAAACCCTCTTCTTTAACCTGCCTTTTACCTTTATCTCTGTCAGTGAAAAGACACACTCTCATCCTGATCCCCCTTCTCCTCTCAGGTCTGCGGGGGTGACAAGCCATACATCGCCCCGTCCGACCTGGAGCGCTGCCACGAGGAGTTCCGCAACAACTCCGTGCGCCAGTTCCGCTCCGTCAAGAAGATGGGCGGCGACGAGTTCTGCCAGCGCTACCAAAACCAGCTGGAGGCCCAGCTGGACGAGGCCTACTGCAGCTTCTCCAAGCACAACGACGGCAAAAACATCTTCTACGCGGCGCGCACGCCCGCCACGCTCTTTGCGGTCATGTTCGTCACCTACGTGGTGTCGGGGGTGACGGGCTTCATCGGGCTGAGCACGTTCGCGGTGCTGGCTAACCTGGTCATGGGCCTGGCGCTGCTCTCGCTCTGCGCCTGGGCGTACGTGAAGTATTCCGGAGAGTTCCGCGAAGTGGGAATGCTGATAGACCTGGTGGCCGAAGCCCTCTGGGAACAGGTGGGTTAGTCGTGCATGGGAATGAAGAGGGAGAGGGGTGGGGAGGGGTCGGGGGGTGTCCAAGTTGATCTACATGGTGAGAACACACATTCCCTAGCAGTCTGTTCTCTTTCCCCCCGGAGGAAAGGGGTTATTTTTAAGGCTCTGGGTTTTAGGATTTGTCTAAGGTTAACGGTTAGGTTAGTGTCAGGCATTTAGGGATTAGGTTTGAGTTAGACTTGCATTTGTGAGAGTTGGGGAATGGTTGGAGTTAAGGTTGATGAGGTTAAAGGTTGGGATAAGGGCTTAAGAGAGTGGCTAGTGACAAATGACATTTTGGAATGTGCAATTCCGATCCCCACAAGAAGATACTGTTTGTGTGTTGTCTACTGTTCTGTCAATTTCTCTGTAGTAGTTTTAATTTTGGGCAAGTTCCTTTTCAGCCTCTAGATGATTGAAGATTCCTCCCATCTGTTTTTACAGCACTCTCTCTTTACATGTTGTCGTCTTTATGTTGTTTCTTTTCTTTGCCCGGCCTTCACATCCCATCATCCATCACACCGACCCTGAACATTTATTCTTTCAGTTCCCTTTCATCACCTGATCAACATTCAGCCTTCCAGCATTCCCGTGGTGCAGTCAGCGTCCCCCTTCCCTCCCTCTTCAGCTGTTTAGAAAGTGAAGCATTCCTGAACGTTTAGACAGGAATGTTGTCTGATATGCAGACGTGAAATAATACGATCTCGTTTTTGAATGCCTCTCTCTTAACCCCTCTTCCCTCTACCTTCTCTGCCCCCCCCTCTCTCCACCTCCCCTGCTTAACAGAGGACTCTCAGAAAGGTGAGAGGCGTTGGCTCTCGTTTCTCTGATTCCCCTCCCTGCCTGCTACCGGTCTTCTCCCTCTATCCTCTTCATTTGTACAGTTCTTTCTCAGCCCCCCATTTGCCTGTTCCTCCCTGTCTTTCTTTCCTCCTTCACTGCTTTGTCTGTCTGCCAATCAAGTCAATCTGTTCCTCAGTCTGTCTTAACTCCACCCACTCCTCCCTGCTCTCCTCCCAGGTGTTTTCCAAGCTCCTGGAGCCTGTCAGGAGTCGCCTGGCCTGGCCTGCTTCTCTCCTCCCTTCATTTCCACCAGGAGCGACGCTCAGACTCAGAGCTCTGTCCCCTCTCAACCACTCTAAGAAGACTAACTAGCCGCTGGCTGGCTGACTGACTGCTTCGCTGGCTAGCTGCGAAACTTATTTCTCACGTCGGATCTTCTGCTCGCTTCTTTATTATTCATTTTCAGCCCAGTGGTGCCGGTCTCAGTATTTTTGCCCATCGGGGTCCCTCGGTGTGGAGGGCACAGGCACCCTCTGCACCTCACTGAATTTATATGAACCCGGGCCCATCTCAGGATCTCAAGGACGTGGAGCTCACGCCAACGGTTTCTAAACATCTTGTTCTGATTGGTGTGTTGGATGGATGTAGTGTCTGGGTCTGTTCAGTTACTGGTATGCATTTGAGTTGTTGAAATCGTCGAGAGGCAGTTTGTTTCTGTTGTGATTTTTGTTTGAAAATAGTATATACTCTGTTCTTTACCTTTTTTTTCTTTCTTTTTTTTCTTACCTTATTTCTTCCTCCCTAACCTGCTTTCAGTTTCTTTGTCCCTTCTATAGTACATTTTTGCAGAAGTTTAGGTCATGTAATTTGATTTGTTCTCACTCAAAATCCTCTCTCCTCTCTCCCTCTCCCTCTCCCTCTCCCGCAGGTGTTGAAGCCACTAAGTGAACATTATATGGAAGACAACGTCAGACAAACGGTGGTTAACTCTCTCAAAGCCACCTTGACAGAACAGGGCTTGCAGCACACCAAGTTAAAGACACACTGACCCTCCTCATCTTCCTCCCTCCCCCCCTTATGTCCATCACCCTCTCGCCCACTCGCACCATGTGTTAAGTCCTAGAACTGTGGAACTGTTCAAAACCAAAGCTGACCCTCGTTTCCCAACACACCCCCACCCTCGCTCTCTTGATTGCTGTAGTGTAGCTTGCTGTCTGCTCTGCTCTACATCGCCCCCCAGTGCCTCAGATAAGAAACTGCAAGTCATCAAGAGGACCGAGCAGAGCCAGCGTTTGCCTCTTACCAAAATAGGACCTGAAGGATTGTCATCTTCTCCAGTGTGCCATGTTATGATAGATGCACCTGCAGAGCCCAGTTACCATATCGTAAAGCATACTGTATGCAGACACACACTCACATCTTCATATCAAAATTGTCTGACAAACTTAGTGTAACATGTCTCTGACATCCGGCGGTGTGCTGATGACTACACTCGCTTTAGGATTCAGCAGTAATTCAGGGATGACTGACAGCTCTGGGCAGCTGTATTATAATGGATGCAAACTGAAACACTGTATTAAAAACAGGCCACACAGTTCAGAGCTGGGCTAAATTTACTTTCTGTTCATATATCCTATTTAAGGTTTGATGCGAGCACAATTAGAAACACTAATCTTAATGTGATTGTGTCATGCTCAATTTTAATCAATATGAAAAACGATTTACGGAAGTAAATTGACAGCAACCCTGTCATGGACACATAAGCTAGGCTGTTTAGATTATTTGACATGTCATGGTGGGTTGACAGGTCTCCTCTCCCACATCTGAACTGAATGGATGGGTGGTGAACCCATACTTTTTTTTTTTCTTCTGACATGCTAAGAGTTTACATCATTCTGCCTTCAATCATTCAGCATTTTCAGAAGTTTGGAAGGAGTATAGACCAGAGCAGACTTGTATAATCTAACTGGGTTTAGGGTTGGTTCTAGATAAGACCTCTGTATGTCTCTCTCTTTTAATATTATGTGATTTAAAACTTGAGGACTGTAGGAAGCCTCAAGCCTCTCAATCAATTTTGTGTTTTTGTTTTAGGAGAACTGACATGTTTTATCTGGCCTTAGTGTTTAGTGGCCCTGCCAGTGTATGGCCCCTTGCATGGTGTTAAGAGCTACTGTGTTGTAGCATTCAGCTAGTTGGGATCTTTTAGAGCCCAGGCTTCTGTAGTCAGGGAGGATTGTCATTTTGTACTCTTTTCTGTTCCACTGCCTTTCATTAAAACCACACTAGCCCTGGGTTACCCAAAGCACGTTCAGCACTTACAGCCCACGTAGTTTATGTTGCTGCTTACTTTTGGGAACTCCAGCTTAATGACTCATTGGTGGTTTTCACTGAAAACTGAGAACAACCTGTCTGAGTCTATGGTTTATCTGGGGTTTCCCCCAATTCATCTCTGAGGAAAGAGGATAAAGAGCAATTAAATGATTAATGACACCAAGAATTGAGGATCTTGAACATTGTCACTCAGCTGGGTTTTCCAAAAGTAACTCTTTCAGTCCTTATATCAAGTACTAAATTGTCCTGACTTTTGTTGGCTTTTAGAGAGACTAAATAAGCTTGGCCATCTTTCAGTTTAACACCACACTAATAGCAATAATGGTTATATCTAACTCATATTGTACCAATTCCATCCACAACTCTCGCCTCAAGCGCCAGTCTTGTACAGTCTCGTTTTTGTATTTCAAATTGAGCGTGTATGTCAGATCAGATATTTAAATAAACTTTCTATACATTTTATAGGGAATTTGTTGACAGTGTTTTTTTCCTTTCAACTTAAACTGGTTTGTTAAAGAATGTTAAGTTGTTGCTCTAAGAGTTGCATTAGTTCTCTCCATTTGAAGTTGTAAGTTAATGAAACACATGACCTGATACTTGGATTCCACTGGAGAATGCTTTCTTGAATGTGACGAGTGGGTTGGGGATATTGTCTGTCTGCCTTTTAAACTATTTCTAGTAATTTATTTTTGAATAAAACAATTGTTTACCATATTAAGAATAAATCATCCATAAACCCCATTGGACTCCTTTTGTCTTATGTGATTTGTAGGTAAAGTCCCTAGATCAAATAAAATCCACTATTTTCCTTCACTTAGGCTGAACCAAATGACCAAGGGAACAATCATCTAATTGTTTCATATAAGTTTAATAGGAAATGTTGAGTTGGCATAAATCCTTTTTGCATTTCAGTGCATCATTTCAACAGCAAAAGTATCGGTAGTGGCCTTGTTTGGTAAAGGTCACAGATGTTGCCAAGTAAGGGGGAAGGTTGCATTTCTCAAAAGTGTAGTCTCGCAAGACAGTTGATTTCATTATTCAGTCACATGCAGCGACAGTACAGGGACAAGGTCAGTTATCAGCTTGGGAATGCTGCCATTTATACATTCAACTGAGTAAAGCAGCATAGAGCTGTTTGAGTGCTCCTCATGGCTGCAGTAGAAAGTGACTTGGCAGGGCTCCTGTGGAAGCTCTGAGGACGGTTTGTCAACACATTTCATGGCAAATAAATAGTAACAATAGCGCTCTGTCACAGAACTCACATCAGCTCATGACATTACTCGTTTGCAATCGTGAATAATTTACACCCTTTTAGTGAGAATACAAACCAAGAGTTGAGAGCTGTGTTATCAAAAGCGACAAACATGGGGAGACTGATTCTTAAAAATACTGTTTATTTTCTGCTATAGGTGACAATATAAGTAACAGTTTGATGGTCCATGCAATACTTCTATTCCACCCTATGCACAGTATGGAAAACAAATTGGCTGTTAGGATGTAAACAGCTGGTACTTCTCATATTGTATACAACAAAAGCACACTTTAAAAAATTAAAAACTACTTTAGATACAAAACCTTTTTTTCACAAGAACACATTTGATGAGAAATGGCATATTCAAGAGAAGTCTTAATCCCCCCTTCAACTCAGTTCATGCACTGGAACACAACATGGCATTAATAGCTGCATTGTTCTTTTTGTGTTTGCTGCATTTAAAATATATACAGATACAAACAAAATCTTTTACAGGTATAACAGGAAGATACTAGAACACAAGACTGCAATAAGATTCTCTAGACAGAAAACGTGACCCATTTTCTTCTCTCTTCATGTAACTTTGATTGAATGTGAGAATGTGAATGTGAGCAAACGACACAGGAAGGACGCTTCCAAAGCCAAATGCACCCGGTATCACCCAGGCTGGTAAAACAGGCTGTTTAAAAACCACTAACAAAATGAAAGTAATGACACTCGCTAGGCATGAATAGACAGGGGGAAGGGTAGTCCAGATTATACCTCGCTTTTAGGATTTAGGCCCGATCCAGATGATGCGATACAAGGAAGCTTGGAGACAGAAGAGAGCCAAGCAGTACCAAGGTAAAAGTATCGAGGAAGGATGTATCCTATGACTACTGAACTAAAGCAAGTGTCATATTTAGTAGGTCACGGCCTTTTCTTTATGTATCTGACTTGATCACATCTAAAAATGGCAGCAGGTCAATGTCATAATACTGTTAATGTTTCATGTACAAACATGGCTTGTTCACAATTTTTCCCCACAATAAAAAAAACACTAAACAATAAAGTCGAACGCCACAGAACTACAGTTTACAAATCGTCTTATCTTGTCACTTAAGTCTACCAGTGAATGTGGACCAGCCAAATGCATCCCAAGTGTGTATCCTAGGGCCTCATCTGCAAACATTTTCAAAAGAATGTGATAAACAAAACAACTTGGACAGTGATAAAACTGTTTTAACTTGATACATTTACAGGGAAAACAATAGAAAAATCAATGCAACCCATGTATTTTTTTAATAACCTTGTGCAAAACCCTTTATAAATTAGGCTCAGGAAACTACACCCATGTGATGTGGCAATTCTGATGTGATTTGATGGCATCTGGGAGTACTTGGATTAGAGCACCTGTCAGATGGCCGTAGAAATACTTCTATCACAGCCAATATGTCATACCACATCTGTACTGCATTTTGAAACAGATTTGTTCGAGTTGATCCAGCACTCTGGTTCTTCATCAATTTATCTCAGAAGAATAACCTGTTTGTAATCAGTGGCAACTATGGGAAAAACAACTGCTGCTCTCAGAGGAGAAAAAAACAAAAAGAAAAACAAAACACAATTCTTAGCTCATATCAGTTGACATGGTGGATGAGAACAGTTACTATACATTTCTGGTTCTCTGGTCTGATGTAAGAGCGTTCCAGTGAAGCCGCGGGTCAGTTGTGCTCTTGTTCTCCAGTTGGTTGGTGGTTGCTGGGGAAAGTGTTGCTGGGGTCAGGTTGTTTCACGAGTCCTTCTCCTTTAGGGGTCATGGAAGTGAGAGTATTGGAGGGCGGGGGTCTCAAGGTTCTAGTCTGGATTTTTAGGTTATCGTTCTACTGCTGGTTTTAGATCATGGCCCGGAAGGCGAATGAGAGTGCGGCGCCCAGTGCCAAACCAAGGGACAGGAAGAAGGCCATGATGGCTCCCGCCGTCTCCGCCTCATGCTGCGCCACCTTCCTATACGGAGACACCAGAGGGACAAAACTCATCAGGAGTGGACACCATGCAACACAGTGTCTCTAGTAAAGTAGGATCATCCAAAAAAAACATCACAAAAAGGGAACTTACTGCATTGATTAAAAGTGATATGTAATACTGAACCATGTGCAAAATTCTAACCTTTACTGTAGATTCAAGAACTTTATTTGAACTGTATTGTGTAAAGTGCAGCGTATACATTTTGTATGACTTAGTGCACAGTTCTGTCCTTACTTGGGTCCAAAGCACATGCAGAGGCTCGCCAGGTATCCGTTGGAGAAGGAGAAGAAGATCATGAAGATGATGTACCAGGCGTCATGGGCGAACAGCACGGGGAAGTAGCTACGAGGCTGGACGTTACACAGAATGAACAGAGGGATGAAGACGACCCGCAGACCCACCAGGACCGGCAGCCACATGCTGTCCTTACCGGGCTGGAGAGAGAGAGAGAGAGAGGGAAAGAGAGACCAGGCATGATCAACCACCCTAACACTGTTCATAGCGTTAATAACCAGATCTTAACAGCATCAACAAGCCTCATTTTAACTAGTTTAATAAGACTAGCATTAATGAATTTTGCTGCGTTTACCAAATTTCCAAACCGTGACTTTCAAAACTTTGTTGACCTGATTGAAAAAGCAAAACCATGGAGTCCAACGACCTGAAGCAGTTATTCAATTGTGTCAGGGATGGGTTTTTTTTATTTTTTTTATTTTTTTACATGGTTTTTGTTTTACCTCATCTTCACAAATTAGAATTTTTCAGCATTAGCTTTAACGTTGTGCTCGATCACTTTTGCGCTTTATCACTGCAAAGACATCTAAACATTTCTTTGGGCATGTCAGTGTACATTATTGTTGGCTATCATTTCGTTTTTAGTCTAAATGTTACGTGAATACTAATATCTGTATTCAGTTATACGCCAGGATACATATTAGTCATGCAGCTATCATTTTCTCTGGGAGAGTTATGAGCTGAAGTTGTGTCAAACCGAGATCGGATTTGAAAGTGTAGCAGAGCAGAGCAGTATGCTAGAATGAGAGCGTTTCACAGATAATTAGGTAGAGATAATTCAGTGTGAGCGCTCTAGGGAACCCAGTACTGAGTCACGAGAGGAAAAGCACCTCAGTGGAACAGTAAAGATCTTGATCAGTTTTGCCTGATGATGTTAAATAAACTCACATGGGCACGGAGCAGCTGACCACTGATTCTGTATCAGCACTCGTACGGAGATGCTCAACTCCAATTCTCCAAACTCAATTACCCCCATAATCCTTTCAGGCTTCTTTACATTCGGTGGGGTCCAGGCGAGGTGAATAAACTGTACCCGCTTTGTACAGGAGGAAGCTAAACATTTTCGCTCGGCCAGTCTTCCCCCAGTTAAATAGCCTGAAATTCATAGTTTAAATATTTGATTCTATTTGATTATTTCCACTGGATTGAGTGTCCGTATGAGAAAATGGGTCTGGGTTTTATGAAACCCAGAGAATGGTTATTTTCTTGACAAAGTTGACTCTACCAAGATGCGGTCTGCAGCACTCCCGAGATTAGATTCCTCAAATCTATAATCCGGTGGTGCACAGCAGTTTGGTAAGATGAGTGAAAGTGAAGTGGGTGTTCTTTGAATGAGAGTACGATCTAAGGACATGAGAAACGAGGGAGGCTCAACATTCATGAAGTACCTCTTAGCAAGTGTATGTTGTAAGTGGGCGTTTGTAGATCAGAAGTGCCGAGTCGTCCCCAACTCTAGACAGACATCCTACTGTGTGAAGCTTTGTAAATACAGGACCCGATGTTGACTCACACTGAGGCCAACCAGACAGAACCAATTACAACTTAAAGCTAAACAGAAATATGAGAATAGGCAGGACTCTTCAATGTACAGTAGGGCGTATTATAGGGAAATCGACATTTAAAAATTGACAAAACCAAATTGAGGCTGCTCGTTCACTGTGAGGAGTTATATACCTCAGGCAATTTTCAAGTCTGTGGAAGTTGTTTTTCATACTGTACAAAATGAATGGCGGCAAATGGCTTCTTCTGACAGCAGGAAAACAAGCCCTGAAATGACACCAGCAGGAATAATATAAAGGAGAACAAAACCTAAACGACTGGCAGGAAAAAACAAACACATTATGCGTTAAGAAACTGGAAAATTGTTCCACCCACGTGTGTTGGAGAAGAGGGAACGGTGGTTTGCGTGTCACCGCAGTCAATCCTCCTTCGCCCATCCAAAACCACTCCTTTCACCAGTCACTAAGTCTTCACACACACACACACACACACACACAGAGCAGTCTTTCTCCAAAACAAACCTCTGACCAGTCTTCTGCTTATTTTCCCCACTGGTTTCTTTCCAGCATCGAAACCGAATGTAGCCAACTGCTTTCTTAGACGTGTCGGGAGTGTGTATGTTGTAGATGTTCCGCGTGTCAAGCTGACATCAACAGCTGAGTCACACTAAATATTTTGATGTGGTTTTAAAAACAATTCTAAGAGGCGTTTCCAAAGTGCTGACTTGATGCGGCTGGGTGAGGTGGTTTGTGTATATCAAGTACATACTGTAGTTGAAAATAAATGGAATTGGTATATAAAAAAAAAAAAAACTTGAGTAGCATGGCCAGCATGTACCTGGTACCAGATGTGTACTATCTGCAATCTCCAAGTACCACTTTGAAATATGCTCCAGGTGCCCATTTCAGGAGCAAACATTTGAAGGATGGAGATGTTATTGTAGGATCCTTGCCAGCCACGCTCGCCCAGTATCCAGAAACACTCCCCTAATAAAACGCAAACTTGTGGAGAACTCGGTCCTCCTCACTCGACAACAAAACCGCAAGCTACAGTACACAGCGCGTTGGTAGCAAGCTTGTTACACCCACTGATCTGGTTAAGAGGAGAAGGGAACACCGTCCTTTAGTCGGGCCTCCAACCCGACTTAGAGCCACGACACACCTGTCACTAAAACAGCTTATTTACATTCTACAGTTATCGTGTTGCTACTGACCCACATACAGACGGCCGTCAGACTCCTGCCAGCCCAGTCCATCATGTTGAAGAGGAGGAAACATGCCACGGGGATGAAGTAGGTGTCTGGTGGGAGGTAAACAAACAAGTCGTTGTCAACAACAGCGAGACTGCAGACCTCTGAGTTCCTTAAAAAGATAGATAAACACGGGGCCCACATTTTACAGGCTCGTTTCACGGTTCTAAATTAAACCTCAGTGGTGAAAACTCCTACGCAGATTGACTGAAAACAATAATCAAGTCTAACTCAACACATCTATGTTAAGCACCATCTAGATCCTATTCGGCTATTCATTGTGAAAAGTGAAAAACAATCCCAATTGCGTGTTGGACACAGTTTGGGACTTTTATAATGAACAGCCAAAGGACGTACCCCAGGCACCGCCATCTGCTACCGTCGACTTGACCTCGACCGTTACGGCTGGGAATATTCCAATGGTGACGGTGAAGATGAAGCACACCGACAGAGCCATCACCCAGATCTGATTGGAGAGCACAGGGCATGCAAAATATTATTTTACTAGTTCAATCAACTGCCGACAGATCACATTCTGGATGAAACGGGATGTTGGGGAGGGACTGTTCATAATTGGGCAGGTTGGGCCATAACAAACGAAAGGCAGTGGAGCCTGTTCTAGTTGGTGAAGCAATCCACTGACTTTTGCATTTCATTGTGACTTTAAGGGGTTGAGTTGGGGATGAGGCCCCGTGTGACAGCTCCCAGATCAGTTTACCTGTCTAAAGATGCTGAACACAGACACGGTGGGCTTGGCCTCCTCTTCGGTCAGACTCACCACCGGTCGCTTCTCTTCTGGGCATTCTGGGGAAACAAACACATCAATAAATGGATAATGGACTGCATTTATATAGTGCTTCTCCAGTCTACCGAACACTCAAAGCGCTTTACAACAATGCCTACATTCACCCATTCACACATACATTCATACACCGATGGCGGAGGAGCCGGGGATCGAACCACCGACCTTCTGATTAGTGGCCGACCCGCTCTACCTCCTGAGCCGCAGCCGCCCATCAATAGCATTATGTAGCCTAAATGGCACGCGGCGTTAAGCCACATTTGTGTGGGTCTGTGGCAACAGACTTCCAATGTTACATAACACAGGCTTCCCA
>CABFOP010105885.1:1731-12965 GCA_900683385.1 Anoplogaster cornuta | reverse complement strand
TCGTTGAGAAATAAAAGAGGAGTGCAATAAGAAATCCAAGGCATTACCTATGGTTTGCTATGATTGGTAATCTGTGTGTCTCTCCAGGGAAGGCTGAAACGGAGTAGCAAATACTGAGATTTGGCTGAGAAAAATGTGTTGTGTGTATGAGCATAGAACTGATAGAATGTGCACTGTAGCAGATAACAACGATCTCTCTGTAATGGCGGATCGTGGACACGTTCTAATCATTCACCATCTAGGTGAAGTGCGCCCTCTTGTGGTATAAGTTAATATGTGAGCTCCGGAGAAATGGTGCACAAACACATTGTCGGTTAATACATTTTTAATTGGTTACATTTTTAACGGCAATTAAATCGATTAATGATTAACATCCCTAGATCCAACACACACACACACCTCATGTCCACATCCTCTAGTGCACATGGAAAATTATCCAACAAGTGAACAAGTAATCTGGTCTGGTCAAAAATGTTCCTGAATCAGGTGTCAGGTTTTCTTGATACTAGTGAAGTGATCTGCTTTATTCAACCTAGACAGGAGGTTAGATAGGGTTTCTAGAAAATTCCCGAATCAAGTTGATTTGCATCGGAAACAAGTGCGATCATGTCACCCATTGGCCGAATTTTCCCTGACTTACGAATCAAGTTTCATCGTCTTCAAAATCAGCAAATTTCAACCATTTATTATCAACCCAAACATCTTTTTAGGGCTGAAAAAGAATTGATAGAATAAACTGTCTGCATGTATCACAATATCACAATTGCAATATTCAGCTTCTTTTTTTTGGTCAGTCCTGCCGCCCTAACTAAGCATCCCTGCTCTCCATAGCCATCAGGAACGTCAAGTTTAAGATCCTGGATGCAGTCATCGCTCAGGAGCCTCTCCATCGAGGAGGAGGCCAGGTCATCCCTACAGCCAGGAGAGTGGTGTACTCTGCTTTCCTCATGGTGAGATCACCCCACAACTCTTCTCCCCGACTTCCCTTCCATCCTCACTTTCTCTAATGTTCCATTACCTTGATTACAGCCGTGGGCCGTTTTGCTGACATGACTCTTCTTTTTAATTGCAGCGTGATAACATTCCTCTTCCACTTTTTTGGCTCCCTTCCTCATCTCCCTTCGCTCTTTTCATTATCTACACCTGCTGTTATGATAAATCCTTGGGTCTGCATAGCCGTGCTGTTTCTCCAAGCCTTGGTCTTCTGGCTGTGATGTGTGTTTCCTTGTTTCCCAGGCCACCCCGAGGCTGATGGAGCCGTATTACTTTGTGGAGGTTCAGGCTCCCGCTGATTGCGTGTCTGCAGTCTATACAGTGTTGGCTCGGAGAAGGTTTGTCTGCTCCCCGTACCCTAATGTCCAGCAGACATCTTGATGCAATTTCTCCATATTCCATTCGGCTCAACTCAAAGTGCCGGACACCTTAAACGATGCTGATGTTTTGAATTTGCTTTTGATTTGGTCCTGTGTTCGTTTGTCGCCTAACAGGGGCCATGTTACCCAGGATGCCCCCATTCCAGGGTCTCCTCTCTACACGATCAAGGCTTTCATCCCGGCCATCGACTCCTTTGGCTTTGAGACGGACCTTCGCACACATACACAGGGACAGGCCTTTGCCCTGTCCGTGTTCCACCACTGGCAGGTAAGAGTATAGACATGAAGCTGCTCTGCACCGGGCGATCGGACTGGAATCAGATGGAGCAGAAAAACGAATGAAACCCCGTAAATGTGATCCAATCATCCTGACCACCTCCGAATATCTGGCGATGTTAATAAAGTGTAAATGCAATCCGTCTCCAAAAGTAATCCAGCTAAACAGTTTGTATACAAAATGCATGTTGATGCCAAGTGTAAAGGGCAACGTCTATATAAAAATTAAAAAGAAAGTCTCAACAGTAAAAAGCTGCTCTTTTCAGATCGGATTTGTAGGTAGTTGGAAATGCGATTCAAATTGCATCTCTGAAAATGCAACTCTGGATTTCAAGTGGCTTTTTTCCAACACTCCCCCACATGACACGTTGTGCCAAGAAGAGCAGAAAATGACAAAACATGCAGAGGCAGCAGAATAATAGCCCGGACAAATGAAGAGGTTTCATGCCTCCTCAGCAGCATGGTAGATCCCACCCTCCTCCGTCGTTGACTAGAAAATGCCATTATAAAAACGGAATAAGCGAAACCTAGCCTTAGAGATCAGATTGGATTAGCCTGGTGTCTGAGACAGCTTTGTGTCAGTGAATGGAGATTTTCTTTCACCCTCCCGTTCTAACACACACAGAACCCTGGCAGCTTGCTAGCCGAGTGGCCAACCTTGTGCTCATGTCTGCCACTCGGGCTAAATTACTTTTGATGTGATGGAGCTTTGAGTCAGCAGGTTTCGGTGTGGTTGGCTGTCTTTCTCCCTGTGTCTGGTGTTTGTGTTTGTGTGTCGGCGCTCTCTACTGCCTCTGCTTAGGATAGATTAATACAGACAGCAAAGTCAGTTACCAGCTGAAAGAGAAACGTTTTTTTCTTGGTTTAACTGTTTATGCTGACGAGCTATAGAGGCTTTTTAATATTAGTGTTGTCAGTCCTGAAACGTCTCCAGAAAACAACTGTGGGTCCTCTACCAATCACCATGACCATCTTTCCACAAGTACTTCTCTCTGGAGCAGCTCCAGCTTATTATGATGCCATCATTAGTTTGAGCATTAGTTTTCTGGTCTCTGTCTTTAGAAGAGAGTTGCCTGTGTTGGCAAATATTGATTGGACTGTCCTACAAAACAAGAATAAATCGGAATTCTTAAAGGGAGTGGTTTCCCCCTTTATACAGAGAGTGGATTGATCATGTACTGTCTGTATTGGCATGTAAACGCCGCGCTTACTGTTAGTGGCCCTGGTCCATCTGTTGATTGAGCATCAGTCACTCTGATTCATTTTTCCTCCCCGTTTTAATCTTTCCCTGAGGGTTAGGACTTTTAATTGGCCATTACTAGCCTTGTCATAGAAGCCGGCCAGGATTGGCCTTTTAAAGGTCACTGCAGAGTCACTTGACTCATTTCAGGGCTGCTGGAAGAGATCCAATATTCCTAAGCAGTCTTCTCCTCCCCTCCCTGCTCCCACTGCTTTCAGCAGGCCTGTTTCTTGTTTCAAAACCCCATTGTCCTTTCTGTGTGGAGTTTGTATGTTCTCCCTGTGCTCCGCGGGGTCTCCTTCCACAATAAGAGCCCCAATTAAAAACATGTGAAGATCGCTTTCCAGTCCCGTCCCTGACCAAGACGAGGACACAAGACCTGGAGGTGTCGGTCCCCGCGGGCTGTAGTGGGCTGCAGTGAAAAGAACCAGGATGGGTTAAATGCAGAGACTGAATTTCCGCGGGCCACCCTACCTGCATGTGTGTGTGTTTGGCAGTTCACCACTTCCTGCATGCTGTGTGTGTGTGTGTGTGTCCATCAAAGCATGGATCTTCTTCTCCACACTCAATATGCCAACGTTGCACTGACGAGTAGTGTTGGTCACAAACTGAAGGGGTGACAGTGCTTCGTGTTGCTCTTTCCTTCACGTTGATGGACATGCTCCTGACGCGGTGACAACGGGACAGACTTGCGACTGAATCAGATATTTGGCTTGTATGTGAATTGTCCACTCGGCTAGTTTAAGCTTCGGTACGTCAGCTCGCATCTCAGATCGGTGCTCGACTTGATACGAATGGAAAGATTTCCTCTAAACGTGACAGCACTGTGAGCAGCCGTCTCTGCCGCCCCCTCCTTCCCCCCGTCTGGCTTGACCTTCTCTTGTATTGCCCTACAGATTGTGCCCGGTGACCCTCTGGACAAGAGCATCGTGATCAGGCCTCTGGAGCCCCAGCCCGCCCCCCACCTGGCCAGAGAGTTCATGATCAAAACCCGTAGGCGCAAGGTGAGCCTCATGTCCGTTCATTTGTCTCAGACGCCGGTTGTTAAGTCTGCGTTTTATACATGGCTGATCCTCTTATGGTTCGTTGCCCCCCCCCCCAACAGGGTCTGAGCGAGGATGTGAGTATCAGCAAGTTCTTCGACGATCCTATGTTGTTGGAGCTGGCCAAACAAGACGTGGTGCTGAACTACCCCATGTGAGAAACTGGGAGATGGAGACAGAGGCCCTACTTTTCCACCGCAACACCTCCACCTCTACTGGCCCCCCGCTTTTCATCTGTTGGGGACATGATGGCACAGAACCATGAAGAGCCCCCACATGGTTTTGGTTTAGACTTCATCGCTGTTGTTGTCTCCCTTTCTGTGACGGGATTACCGCTAATGAGTCACTGTGTTGATGAAAGACATGAGCCCTTTGTGATGGTTCGGTCCTCTGTAATGGCCCAGTGTGAAATTGACATGCTCTAATTCACAAACGTTGCAGAAGTGTGTTTGCGTCTCATCTTTGTCTTGTATTTTTATTTTTTTGTATGTATAAATTCTCAATGTTTTGTAGAATATGATAACTTGGAAAGCTGTTTTTTTTATTAAATTGGATGTCATTGTTCTGATCTAAGACTGTTTGAATAAAAGAGGTCTGTAATTCATTTATTCATTTACATTGTTTTGTACTCTTTCTTTCAACTGGAAGTAATCGCTCCCCCTCATGAGGATGTTGATATCAAAGCCTTATGTAGTTATAGTATACTGTGTACATAGTCAGTTCTGTACGGGTGGAGGATAGTGTCATGTCGGAGCTGTGCTGGTGGTTTGAGTGATTGCCGTGTCTGTCTGGGATGCTGTGACTGATGAGTGGGCTTTGGGATGGGTCAAGGCAGGAGCAGAGGTTGGGGTCACATGGTCTGCTAAAAGGAGAAAGGGATGGTGCAGCATATCAAGGTAGACCGACGAGACACATTAGATTCTGCTGGAAATTAAGACTTATTTTTTAATCTTTTATTTACGGGAAATTCTAGTGGAAGTCTTATAAGAGAAACCTGTGGCAGTAGGATAGAAAATACACGTCTAATCATCCTAAATTACAAAATGGGTCTGTACGTCCCATCCCCTCGTGGTTAAGAGCCTGTAGGTTCACCATATTTGCCCAAATTAAATTCCGGTGTCGGGTTTTGGACACTTTTCCGCCTACAGGAAGTGACAAAACTCACAAGCTGTCTCCTAAACAGTAAGCAAACGTTCAGTCCAGAGAAAGCCAACCAACCACCAACGTTGGATCTTTTGCTCTCATCCATTCGGTATCCTTGATCACAGCCCGGCCGGGTTGGTGCTGTGTGCGGTGTACTGACATGACCTTACATGAGTTCTGGTTATTGAAGCTGAACATTTTCAAACCGTTACCTGAACAAAGGTGTGACAACACCATGATGTGGAAGAGCTACTAGGAAAACCATGTATCTGAACTCTCGTACTTCATAATGTTCCTTAATTGTACACTTGATGACACAGCTAATTGAGTGTCCGTTTGTTTTATGCTGACTTGACGTGGGAGACATCTGAACAGCTCAGTCCCTCGTCACCACTGACAGCAGGCGGGTCAGTTGAGGACGACGTAGGTAAGAACGGGGACAGGAAGGGTCAGTGATGGCTTGAGCTGCTTTGACATTTGGACAGAATGTCAATCCCGTCCAGTGAGACGGGGGATTTTTTATTTATTTCTGCAGACATTGGTAGATGGATAAGGGAGAGAAATGGTACAGACATTACAGTAAACATGCATGTTACCGACATTGCTGCTAACATCATTTACGGTGCTGACTCACGCAGCATCATCACGATGCGTTCAGGGTCTGATTTGCATCACTTGCTCTTGCGTCTTCTCACCTCTGGTTTGAAGACATCTGTTCTGAGAGAATCTGTACAGCTCTGCGTGTTCAGACGACGTGGTCCCGTTACTCCTCCTCCTTCTCCTCCTCTTCCTCCCTCCTCCCTCCCTTGCTGGCGTGAGCTGGGATCGTGCGTGGCCCCGGGCTCCGAGACGGATGGCAGCAGTTCTTGCTCAGTTCAGCAGACCCCGGAGCGCCCGCTGCAATCTGTGGACCCTTGTGCTAAATATAGAGAGACTCTGGCTCGGCGAGGCCTTCCTCGCAACGCCGGGCCTCTCCTCCATCCTTCCCCCGCTCGTCCAGTCTCAAACACCTCTTTTCACCCTCCTCTCCCATTGCTGTTTTCCTTCCTTCTTCTTGTCCTCTCTCTCTCTTCACCTACACACCTCTCTGGCTCTGTCATGTGACTGTGACTCCATCACACTTGTCCCTTTCTGCTAACGTCACAAGCAGACCTTTGCTCTTGAACATCCAGCTAGCTAGACATAGTGAGCCCGATGGAGCAGTTTCATATGACCTCTGACTGCCCATAGCTGAGCAGTGTCCAATTATACAAATCAATAAGGATGAATGAAGATTATAAAGGTTGAATCAGCTTTTAAACAATGTCATGTGTCCAAAAAAAAAGGTTTACATGACATTATCCATTTACTCAGGAGCATTAAGGAGCATTATGCAAAAGGACACCCTTCCATCCCTCTTCCATAGTGAGATGTAGCCTATATCCTACAGAGGGGAGGGCGCCATCACTGCCTGGCAGGTTAGTGACAAGTGGAGGTGCGGCAAGGTCGGTGCAGTGAGCAAACAAGAAAAGAAAGAAAAAAAAATACACCACCACGTGACTCCTGTGTGACTCCTGCACCCGAGGGCGCCCGAAGAACCCACAATACTGAATCATCCTCTAATCACGTGAGATCAGAGGTCAATCCATCTCGGAGTATAGCCCACAGGCCGACTGACGCTGTGCAACGCACATGCATGGGTGCCTGAAAGGTCCGCTGAATTAAAGGACGGGGGGGAGCAATCAAGCTTCAAACTCAAAGCAACTAGCTATTTCAATTTGCCAAATGAGCCATATGTGTTCCCTTGCTCAAGGCCTTCCATAAAAGCAGATTGAGACCAGACCCAGACCCTCACACAGTGGGCTGACTGAGCTGGTAGCAAATGGTACTGTAAAGCACCTTGGATTGGATCTGGTCGTTTCCACTGATGTCTGGGTGGGAGGCTGATTTGATTCTATGGAATAGCAGACCTCATCTTTTTGGTGAGATCTGTCATTCCGCGTTGTGGGTCGTTGTGGGTCGTCAAACTGTGTCACTTCACTTTCCATCTTCACTTACAACAGATGAACTCATCAAAGTTGCATTGGATCCAAGCTTTGCCATGTCTGCTCATCTTTGCGTCATCTTTGTGGGCCCTCACAGTCAAGCCCAGACCAGACCAGTCTTGTCAATAAAAAAGGGAGAGTGATCAGAGAAGAGTCATTCTGTTGTCTGACTGGCAGACCTGTCAGAAAAGAACCAATTTTACTTTTTTTCCATGCACATCTCCATGCACGCCTTGTAATGGGGGCAGAGAAAAGGAGGCTTTGTAACCGACCAGTGACCCCCAAGAGACTCAGAAACATACAACTGAGGGTAAGGCATTTGCAGCTACGTTACCTATAGTAATTCAAGTAAGTAAAGTTTAAACTAATTATTGAGTAAAACATACACACTATAGGTCTCCATAGGCATGTACTGAGAATATTAGTGATTTGGGCTTTGGGTTGATGTATAAGCCTAGCTATGTTAATAAATCCATTAAAAACATAAATTAATACCTCTAAAAACTGCATGATTTCCCCCTTTTGATTCAGTGCATGCTTTGCCTGAATTGTGAAATATACATATTATGGTAAATGTGAAGGATGGTGAATGTAAATCTGGTATATGTGTACATTTCCCGGTTAATGTGAGTGGAAAACATTAGTCACAGTAGCACGAGGCTCTCTCCTGTCACTACGTTTTGCTGTGGGTAAACTGTACCACGTGGGCAAAACACCTTTTTGGATTGGATTGTAGTAAAGTGAGATCTGTGAAGCAGGGAGATTCATTCATGTAACACAATAACATCAGAAATCATTAGGCCAGATGAGTTTTCATGCTTCCCTTCCCGGTTGACCCGCATCACATAGTGAAGATGGAGCATTGTTCTCTAAACCGGTGCGCGCTGGCTTGTGTGTAGGGTTTCTGCATGTGTTGACTATGTATTGAACGTAGATGTGGTTTGGCCAATAAATTGATTTCTGATTGATTTTATATTTCAGTCAAATAGTGCATGCACTAGACTACACAAATCATTTCTATCCATGTGTATGTTGATGCCAAAACATGTTGCCTCTCAAAAAAAAGAAAGAAAATGATATATGATTTTAAAGAACACAACTCCATGAAGCCAATAACCTGTTAATATAGCTTTAATAGCCTACCTAACAAATGATTTTCGGTATATTCCTAATACGATTAAATTAATAAAAAGCCCCCCAGGTGCAGAACTGTAGCGGTGTACAGTGGCACAATGCGCATCAACGTGTTAGCAGGACTGAGAGAGCCTACTGCCGTTTTACACTCACATTTACCGGGAATTGTACACTTATAAACTCTGTGGGAATTGTGTAGATTTACCGGTAAATGTATTCTGTACATTTAGGCCTACGTATAATGCAGGCTATACATTTACCACGGATTTGGGAAAATGTGCACATTTCCCGGTAAATGCACACATGGTGGGGACCTTTACTGTAACATATGTATTTCCTATATCCTATTATATGTGTAACCTGTCGGGTGCGCGCACTGCCAAAACCGCGTGCGCGCAGCCTCCTGTGCCACAGCCCCCCTGCAAACACGCGTCGCCAATAAGCTTTCAGTCAGTCAGGAGGAGAAAAAAAAATATCCCGCTGTCACTCATCTGGATCCCCGTTTCCCCGGTGTCAGGTGATTCGCCACACGGGGCGACTATAGGTGATAAACGGGAGGCAGAAAGACACCGAGAGAGAGGCGGACCAGTGATCAACAGATCCCCGATCAGCTGTCCGCTCCATCCGAAGATGAGCGACCTGGAGGACAATACCGGAGACAGCAGCTGATGGCACATGTGAGCGACTGACAGACTGGATCACGGTAGTCTCGGTAGGAGATACGGACCGCAGCAGCCCCACAGGTCCGGTTTGAATGAGCCTATGTAACTGTTTCCTGCAGTGAAGACGCGTTAATGACAGTCTACCTCCAACATGAGCAGACTATTGTCTCCCATCGCTGTAACGGAACGGGCCCGGAGGAATGTTGGCACCGGTTTTACGCAGCAGACAACATAGTTCAATCGACGCCTGAAGAGAGACTCGTCTAGTTGACACCACAGCGCTGTTATGAGATAAACAAAAGAAAGACACAGAATAATACTCTGCCGGTCCCTCCGAGAAGTGGAGCAGATATCATCGACGGCGGAATTCCGAGTGTGGACATCGATATAAGTCCGAAGCGACCATTTTCTTTCACCAGGAACACCTTACATCTTTAAGCATCTTCACAGACTCGCACAGCGGTAAGGCTCTCCGTCTCTTAATCCTCAACACTGTGAAGGTTATTATGGGATATCTGTTCTGCGTGTGGCCGATTCCTGAGCCTGGAGACCGGCGGGGTCATACGCACCGTTTGGCACAACACCATGACGCACAGCTAGCATTGTCGTGGTTCGTTTATTTTCTTTATAAAACACAATTTATATGTTTTTGTTGTTTTTGTTGTTGTTGTTGTTTTAATTTGTGCATGTTTTAGACGTTTCCCAAAGCCGAGCTGTGGGCAACACGAGAACAACTTCTCCATATCGTGATTTTGGGAAGCCCTGAGACCGACTGTCCAATGCCCATCAGTTGTCACTAAATATCATTTTATTTTAGGTTTTAAAAGCCAATTCCACTCTCATATTCAGACTGAATCACAGTTCCTCAGAATCTTTTGTTCTCAAATAATATCTACAGCAACATGGGTTGGATGGACGGTATAGAGGGGCTCTCCACTGGATTGTGTTAAATCCTACAAGGGCTGATAAAATGAGTGAACGCACATGGTACAGTGGTACAGTGCAGACTTCTCATTATGACTTTACTGGTGAAGTCATGCGAGCTTAGTGAATATATTTCACAAGTACTCATGTCAAAGTATTGGATAGGTACAAAGCAATGCAAAAAAAATCTAGGTTTCTAGTTTTTACTGAATATCCTCTAACACAGTCATCACATAAGAAAGTTGAATGATGTAAATTAGAGTGTCAATAGTAATTAGAGGTAATTGCAATAAATAGTGCTGATAGGAATTTAAAATATAGCAACAAAATATATAATTACAAAAAAAGACAAGGGTAGCTTATTTGTGACCACATGCATTCCAGATGTAAATAATTAGAGAAATAAGAGCAGATTAAAATAAATCCAAATATGTAATTGACCTTACATCATGTTTACCTGATGGTCCAGAGTTTTAAAAGCCTTTCTCCACACAGCTGTCTGGAGTTACAGTCAATATGAGCTAACTATTGGTTTGATGACCCCCTCCAATCATGTGATGATCAGATCTGGAGGTGAAGTCAGTCATTAATCTGAAACACTCACAGTGGCTCACCTGGGAAGTCGTTTGGACCTCGGCTACCCACGGTAATGAGAAACCATTTCATTGTGCAGCTTGCCTCTGAAATATGCCTGCATTGGTTTCTGCGGGGAACATTTGTCAATGCCACACCGGCTTTGACTCAAATATGTGCTACAGTAATGACTTTTACCCCGCGCTGCAGCAGTGCTCGCTATATGTAAAGTCTCTATGATGGATTTGAATGTTTATTATTGCCAGTTGAAGAGCTTAATGTCAGTGACTGATGCTTATTTTCTACATAACATATGGCTGTTATGTATTTATTCAGAATTTATTCTTTGGTAAGCTGCCAACTGAACCATATCTGCCTCCATTTTCCATCCATACAGTAATTCCCTCTTCTAGATCCAGTGGGTGTGGTTTTGGCATTTCTCAGCCTTGCATACACTCATAACCCCTTCCTATATGTGACGGCATTTCTGGGAGGCAGTCCATCTCTGTCGCCCCGCACCCCTCCCACCCAGTTACCCCTCTCCCCCTCACTCCCCCAACAATACCATTATTTTACTCCCTGTGGATTTCAGGGGGACTGATATGGGAGGAGGTTACTGAGAGAGCGATGAGGAGCAGATTCTGTATGGCAGCGAGGAAATGCCCCATCACTTCAGTTATGTTCATGACCAATGTGCTCCTGTCCTCTGCAAACCCCACATTTTCTCTGGTATTACACTGTTGGAAAGGGTGGATTATCCCCCCCCCCCCCAAAAAAAAAACCAAACACAGGCAGAAAACACATTTTGTTGGAGTTTTATAAACAAAGGGGGCCCAAAAAAT
>CABFOP010105862.1:0-17945 GCA_900683385.1 Anoplogaster cornuta | reverse complement strand
CTTCAATTCTTGCAAGACGCAAGGTTGGGAACTGCTGGTTAAAACTGCAGTTCTTATGGGCAGAGCTCTTCACATGATTCCAAGGCCATTGTCTCCATCCAGTGTACAAGTTTTGCCAATGCAACTCTATGGCTTGTAAACCAATCTTTTACAACGAAGTCTCCTATTGGTCAGTGGAAGGAGGGGTTTTTCATAGAACTAATTTCCGATTGGTTCGTAGAACAGACAACAACCAGCACGTTTCACAAAAAATACACTAGCTTCAACCTCCTGTGTTCGCATCATCAACAGGTTTGTGTCTCAGTTAATATAGCTAACTTACAGTATGTAGTTGCACATTTCTTTCAAGAATACTCACGTAACGGTAGGATGCTTACTATGTCCTTATGTAGCTTATTCATTTTGCAGTTAACGTCAGCTACCTAAATAATTGCTGTCTCTGCTATCTGGTATTCAGTTTGCTAATTAACGTTAGCTTTAAGTTTAACGTTAGCTGGGTTAAATTTGCTTCAGCTAACGACGTAATCTACGTTAACGACTTCTGTCAGAACAATTTATTTCTCTGTACTGAATGAAGTGTGGCAAGCTAACGTTAGCGCTGTTATTTCAACGTGATGGCGATAATAACTGTTCTGCTCGAGTCTCCTACAAATGCATTTCAAATGTGGCGGTTTGCATGTTTATGAAGTGACGACGTGGGTGGCGCAGCACGAAGCCATCTACTAACTTACGTTATGTGGCTGAAATCGTAAACTAGGTAATGTTGCTAGGCAACAAATTATCCAAACGATAAGCATTTTTGCACCGTTCACCATTGTTTATTTAGTCTTGGGCAAGATGATACTAGAGACTATAATGGGTAACGTTACCATAAACGAAAGATGAGAAAAGTATTAATATTATGAAATTGGATAACGTTAGACAGGTACGTTAGCCAACTAGCTGGGCAGTCGGTTACCACGGCAACAAGCAACAAGCTATGTGAAATCGCTCACTAGCTAATCTCAGGCTATGTTCAATTTCTATACTATCTTACAAATTACCTATAGTAATCAACGCTAACATACGTTGTAAACTGTAGGTGCTAACAGTTGTCCTGGTGTCCAGCTAAGGTAACGTGTTATGGTCAAGAAATGAGCATACGCGTAGCATTAGCGTTAACGTTAAATGTAATACTACCGTTAGCAGGACAGCTAACAGTCAGCTGTGTTTACCGTAACGTTAAGATAAACCAATGAGGTCTTAAGTACAGTATATGTGCTGTATCACATTGATTGATAGTTGTTGTTGTTTTTTAATCAAATGTGTCAAGGGAGTATTTGAATTATCATACAGTATGTCCTAGCTATCTCGAAGAAGCGTCAAGCAAGATTGCAGTGCTATCGAAGTGGTTTAATTCAAAGGCTAATCCGCTTTGAACGTCTTATTTTCAGGGATGGGAGAGACGCCTGTGGTGATCCTCCAGCAGCAGTAGGTAGTGGCGCCGCAAAGGCAATGCGGTCGCGTCGCTCTTTGCTGTGCAGTTTTATACAATGAAGAAAATATTTAACTTCACTAAGAAAAAGAAATTCCCCTCCAACACCCCTGACAACGGGAGTGTGCTTTCTGTTGGATATGAACTGAAAGAAAAGGACCTCGGGAAGGTTCACAAGGCTGCCTCGGTGGGTGATGTGGCAAAGCTGAAGCAGCTTGCTAAGAAAAATGATATTAATCAGCTAGACAAGGAGAACAGGTAAGTGGGACAAATAGTACTTGTTGTGTTACTCTTTACACAATTGCCCTGCATGACTGTAAAATCACTTATTGTTATTATGTGAATAGTTTATGTCATGCCACTATCACCTACACTGTAAGCTCTCACAACCTCTCTAAATCTTTATTCCCTTATCTCAAACACATCTTATCTATTCACTTGCTTCTGTTCAAGGTGGTCAAGGTGTTCCTCATTGTGGTAATTTTTCACATACTCAACCGAGTGTGCTGAAGCCAAGCCAAAATAAGAGTTATGATAAATGGTATACAGTGTTTTATACAGCCAACCTATGTATTAGATGTGAAGCAAAATGTACATGACACCTTATTTCTTTTCTACTTGTGTTTCAAGCTAGGATCCAGTTACCTTTTACCAATAGTATAAGGCAGAATCAATTTGAATGGCGTAAGAGGAGTACCTGAGCCAATGTACAGAATGGCATGTTATAGTGAAACAATAGTGAGGCACCTGTTCCTTAGTAACTATTGTAGGACTTTGCTCATTTTAATTTTAATGGAAATTGTCAAAACTAGTGAAATATTTGGGTGACCAAAATTCATTGACCTATTAAAAAATACATGCGTTATTATTAATTCTATTAAATGTTAATGATAATAATATTTTTTGTATAAGCATAAATTTGGCTCATTATGCCTGTTCCTGAACCGGTCAGTACAAGAATATTAATACAAATAAGAAAGCTTGTCCATCCATCTATCCATTTTAGGCCACTTGTCCGCGTCCTGGTCGCGGTGGCAGCAGGCTCAGCAGTGTCCAGACATCCCTTTTCTTGTGTGTGTGAGAAATTATCATCCTTTTTATTTTTACAGAACAGCACTTCATATTGCCTGTGCCAATGGACATGTTGAAGTGGTTCAGTTCCTCGTTGAGAGCAAAGCCAAGCTTAACCTATGCGACAATCAAAATAGATCCGCCTTGATGAAGGTAATCCTGGATGATGAGATTCCTGGACGGAGAGATTAACACTTTTAAAGTAAACTGTTTTAGTGATGAGCATGGTTGGCCAATTTGTTGCTGTTTGTATGCAGGTCTTGATTAGAACCTTGTCCCCGCACTCATTTTAATTCTGTGCCATGGCAGGCGGTGCAGGGCCAGTATGAGCGCTGTGTGAGCGTACTGCTGGAGAATCATGCCGAGCCCAACCTAGTGGACATCAATGGGAACACAGCCCTACACTTGGCTGCAAACATCCCTGCCATCTCCACTGCCATGCTGCTCTTGGAGCATGAGGCTGACATCAATTCCCAGAACAAGGTGACCCTCTCTGGGCTTTTTTCCACCACAGTGCAATTTCTCAGTTTCTGATCACACACTGGGACAGTCTGCAGGAGCACAGCTGATACACACTGAAACAAACAGCTTTGCAAAGCCCTGGGGAGTAAGCTTATCCCCTCTAGGTTTTTGAGAGAGAGAGGGTAAAGACAGGAGCAAAGAGTTACAGGATAACTATATTTTAAAACCATACAGTGTCTGATATCAGTGATTTTGATCTGATTTTTAGGAGGGTTTCAGCCCCTTGACTGTGGCTGTTCGTGAGAACCATGTGGAGATGGCCGAGTTTCTCCTCAAGGAGGGTGCTGATGTGAATGTTAAGGACCAGGGGCAAAGGTCACTACCAAACAATGTCAATTTGTGCTAGATGTAGAATGACCTTCATTTTGCTGAATTGTTAGTTTAAATCATGACATGTTACTGTCATTGATTTCCTCTTCAGGTCCCCATTGATGATAGCTGCTGGCAGTGGACAAATCGGTATGTTGCGGCTGCTCTTGCAATTTGACGCAGACATTACACTAAAGGATACCAATGGATGGTCATCTGATGACCATGCAGTGATCAATGGGCATCATGCGTAAGCTGTGTTTCTGCTGTATACATAATGTGCACATCTTCATTAGCATATCACAATCAGAATCACTTTAATCACAAAGTACAATAAATGTACAGGAATTTGTCTTGGTGACAGATAAACATGTGTTCTGCTGATATTTTGAGTCTCATTGCTCTGTTTTAGTTGTTCCCACCTCATCATTGAGCATGGCACCAAGAGGAATGCCATGCCCTCCCCCTCACATCAAGTCTCTGGCAAAAAGAAGAAGAAAATATTATTGGGTAGTCCTTCCTTAGAAGTTGAAGCAGGCTTCTCTCTAGGAGGACCAGCCACTGACAAAGATGGTAGGAAGATATGTTTTCATTTCATCATAATTCTATAAATGTATATTATCACTCCAACCCAGTATAATTATTTGTCTGTTCTTATTGACCTTGATTATTTCATTTATCCCTCATGCAATACCACTTGACTGGATCTAGAGCATGGAGCAAATGAAGCAGGGAGAGGTATTATGTGTAGATATAGCTTTGATACCAAAATCAGACAAATTCAAGTTGTTTAGGGCTTATCTTGTCTTAAACATGGTGTGCTGGATTAACTCAAAGGGAATTATGTCACTTTTTTTCTCTAGTAAAAGACGATTAGCAGCTACCAAGGCTGTATACTCGCCCACCTCCTGTCTAGAAGAAGTCTCTGATTTTACACTGATAGCAGTGTTTTGTAGACCTAAGATGCTAAGTTGACCTATTTTTAGGATCCATAGCTTAAATACATATAATCATGTGTCATGAGATTGAAATGAGATTCTCTGAAATTGTTTACGTTTTGAATAGAGAAGATTTAGTTGTACTAAAAAAACAAATCAACTGTGTTGCAGATGCTCAGGACAATTCTCAATCAGAGTCACTAAGTCGGTGAGCACATTTTACAATATTTGCAACTTGGGCAGTCAACAATTATGTGCCTTCCCAGCTCAAATGATTCATCCCCTGCTCAGGGCTTCAAAAAGTGCTGCTGCTGATTGGCCATCGTCAGAAGATGATGATGATGAGTCAGATCTAATCCCAAAGGTGATTGTTTCTCATTTACTCATTTACAAATAGTGTTTTCCCTGAAATGTATTCTGTGACTCTAATTGATTTTTTTTTAATAGAAACCACAGAAGGTAAACCTAAGGAGACTGATTGCTTCTAAGAAAGGAGAAGATGCCGGTAATTTTTTAACCTTGTCCACGTGTTAATGTCCCACCCATAGTTTGTGGTTGATGGTAGTAACCTTTTATCATTCCCTGCCCTGTAGCTTCTGTACAACCCAGCAGATCCTTGAGCAGCACAGAGTCTGAGTCTGAGAGTGAGGATAGAGTCCAGAGAATCCCATCCCTCCCAAAGGCTTTACCATCCAGCAAAGCTCCACAGCACCCAGTAGCCCCCTCCCCTGCTTCCTTTTGCAAAGCTCCTCAGATGACTTCCACTCCTCTCCCAAACTACAAAAAGGTAAAATATTTGTGTTAAAACTGTGCCAGTTGAGTTTCTATGACAACTTTGTCTCCTTTTCTTCTATTTTCATCCTTAATGCTTAACACAAGCAGACAGTGAAGCTGAGCTGGGGAAAAATGAGCCCTCAGAGCAGCCGTCAAGTAGCAAAGCAAGATCCGACTCTCCAGAGGGAAGTCCAGAACCAGAAGACTCAGAGGAAGAAGAAGAAGAAGATGATGATGAAGAAGAAGATGAAGATGGAGAGGAGGAGGATGAGGATGATGATGATGATGACGATGACACTGATGATGAAGATGAGGATGAGGAAAGTGAAGAGGAGGATGAGGTAGAAGATGAAGAAGAGCAAGAATGTGAAGAGGAGGATGACAATGCTGTGGCTTCAGTCTCAGCCAAGACACTTGCCAATGCCTCTGGCACTGACAACCTTAAGATTATTGGCAGTGGCAATGCTCAAAATGAACCTGAATCTGACAACAAAGTAAGCGGTTCTAGTCTTGTAGGTATAGCTGAGAATGTACATGCTCCAGAGAATGCTACCAATCCAGAGACTCAAAATAATGAGATCACTTCTGCCAGAACATCAAACTATGGGATGCCAGTGACATTAGATGTAGAGGATGACTGTCTTGTGTCAGCCATCAGGGTAGAATCTAAATTATCTGATGAAGATGAAAGCCTTGGGAAGGAAAGTATATGGTCATCAGATGAAAACATAAAATCAAACCTAGGTTCTCCAGCAGGCCCAGGGACACCCAGACATAGCTCAGGAACTCATTCACCTAACAAGGTTGAGGAGGAGAATTTTGGTAAAGAGAAGGAAATGGATGATGATGATGATGATATAGGTTCAGACTCCTGGAGTGACAAAGCACACATTGGTGATACAATGTGGAATGACAGTGATGACAATGATGAGGGTAATCAAAGGGGGGGATTTGGTCGCAACACAGTTCTTGCCAAACTAAGCAATATGGTACCTGAGGATGAAGGAGATGACAATTCAGACAATTCTTTTGATGCTAAAAATGATTATGATAATGGGTCAAACAAAGAGACTTCTAAAGTAGGAAAATGCAGGTCCTCATGGGGCTCCTCATTAGAGGACAATGACAGTGATAACCGTGCCTCACCCAGAGAAGATGATAGGGTAGACAAAGACACTCCTGATCAGAAAGGTGATGCACAAGTATCAGATTTGCTGCCAGAAGCTCTTCCCTCAAAAAGCACATCACCTAAAACAACTAAAGACAACCTGGAGGCCTCATTGGATTCTTCATCACCAATGAGAATCTCACCAAGCACCCCTCTCTCTAGAAACAGATCAGCTAAAGAAAAGGTAGATGAGTCAAAATCAGAGTGGGATTCTTTCTCAGATAATGATGGCCATAAAGATGGTGCCTCTTCCACCAAAGGTGAAGTGTTAGAGGTTATTGGTTCAGAGGAAATAGAAGTGCAAGAGCAACCATGTTCTGATGACTCTTGGGAAGATGAAGATGAAGAAAATGGCAAAGAGTCAAATGTTGATGCCTCCCCTGCAGTGTCACCAGAACCGGAGGACAGAAAGACAAACAATATCAAAATACTGGATAATGATGGTGTTGAATCAATTGCTCCAGAAATGGAAGGAAAAGTAGATCACCAGAAAGACTGTGATGATGGTAGTTGGGATAATGACGAAGATGAAGGTGATGAGCCAGGAAAACCTCTCTCCACCATTCAACACAAGGCAGAAAGTTCACCACACAAGTATATACCAACTGCAGTTTCCCCTGTACAGAAGACAACGGATATTGACTATGGTGAAGTCTTGAAGTGCAGCTCTTTTACACCAAGAAATTTGCCGTCCCCATTGTCTAGTCCCACAAGTGCAATGGCCAAGGAGGTAGGTAAAGAAACTGATGAAGTTGATGTCTCTGAACCTCGAAATGTTTATGAGGGAGATGAGAAAGACAACGAAAAGGTTCCTGTATCAGTGATTGACGAATCTGCAGAGGATAACAGCCAGGAGGAAAACATGGTTGTTAAGAAAGAGGATCCCATCAATGAGGAGGAAAGTGCTGATTCTGACAGCCAGGAACAAAAGATGCAGTACAATTTTGCCAATGCCACAATCAAAGTGTCTAATGTGGGAGATGATACCGATAACACTCTTGATGGATGTCTATGTGAAGGTGACAAGTCAGATGATGAATATGAGCCTAGGTTAACTGCCTACGTTACACTATGTGATAAAGATGTCACTGTCCCCCAGACATTAATGTCATTAGAAGAACCAGTAAAGGAAGTTAAATTATCCAGCACACCCACCAATGATGATGCTGCCGGTCAGCACTATGAGTCCAAAAGTGATGAATTTTCTGATGAGGAATTGCCTCAAACTGACATTGATGATGTTGACATTGATTCACCTGTTGAGTTAGAGAACGTGGGCCAAGGCAGTCCAGAGCTCAGAAAATTTGAAGAGCTTGTCAACCAGGTAAACCAGGCTTTGTGTGGTGGAATACAATGGGTAGTTTGTAGGTATGTAGTGTAGCGGTTCTTGTAAGGTACTGTAGTGTAGTAGTTCTAAATGAGGCCTCTGTAAACTCTCCAGCTGTGGAGTCAGTCCAAAGCTCTAGTTTTGACTGTTAATGTAAATACAACTGACTGTGTTTTGACAATATTTCATCATTAATAAAACACATTTGTTCATTACACAGAAAGAAGATTCCACTCAGGAGGAGGATGATGACAAAGAGGAGGATGAAGATGATTATGAGGAGGAGGAGGAGGAGGAAGAAGAGGACGGAGACCACACGGATGAAAATGATCAGAACAAAGAGGATGACGAAGACTCTCCTGTTGTTCAAGAGAGTGAAGTCTCCAAAGATAAGCAAAGGGGTAAGGAGCACATCTTGAAATTGACACTTTTCTATTCATAAGGGTCTTAACATGTATACCATTGAAATACAGATCCAAAGAAATGTACCATTGTCAAGATCTCAATATATAGATATTTCTATTCATGCACAGAGTATGTACTGCTTTCATTTAGCTAGCTTTTTTGTTGTTGCTGTTTTCCACTTGTTGGTGCATTCTTCAGTATCAGATTACAGAATTTCAGTGATTTCTTGACAGTAATTCATGGTTACATTTTCTTGTAATCTCCAGAAGATGGGTCATATATATTGTATTGATATATTGTTGTATAAGTTAACACCGCTAGATGGCAGTAATGTTACAGGCCAGAGCTGGCAACCTGTCATGTGATTGATGATGCACTGCAGTAAAAGTAAAAGTAATTCTGACTTGTGTACTTGGTGTGTAAGCCTCATCAATACAGATATGATGGTAACGGTGAGCATGAGGATCGTGGGTTCGTGCCCCACATATCGTTGACTATCACTTTTTGTAAGTCGCTTTGGATAAAACGTCTGCTAAATGACTAATGTAATGAATGGTGAATTTGCTCTGTTAACCTCTTCTCAAATCGGGTAATCTTGGATGAGTTGTGTATTGCTCCAGAAGGGAAGTGACTAGTGTTTTCATCACCTGCCTCACTACTTTGATAAACCACAAGTCACTACTCTGCAGCTTTTTATGGCTCCTGGCATCAAAATGTTTAGATCTTTGAGAAATGCTCCTATGAAATTGAAATATATCTGAATTATCTTGTACCATATATTTTATTAAAATATTAACACATGTATACTCCTAATATACAGTGTGAATTGTTTTGGTCTTTTAACTACCAATACCAGATAATTACTAAATTAACATGGGGCGTTTCTCAGTACCTACCTAAAAATAATATCTAAGTACGCAAGTTCGAACTTGGTAAGTTGAACTTGGTAACTTGGTAACAAACTCCCGAGTCTGAGAGGAGGCTGTATGGTCATTCTGCAATTGGAACAGCAGCGGACTTGATGACGTCACCGTCTCAGCTCGTCTTGGCAAATCTCTGAAAACGTCGGGAGCATATTTTCAAGTAGGCGCTATCTTGATAAATTGATTTGAAATTTAAAGTTTCAACTATAACTATATTCTCGCCTAAAAAAATCTTAAAACGACATTTCGTGACAGTAGTAGTTCGAAAATTATAACCTACTGTATAGTTGTGAGTTTTCTCCTCGGCCATTGCCACTGGTTGGTGCGAAATGCATTCTGGGATACTTGGCTGTCCCAAGTCCATGCAAGTCACCACCCGATGCATCCTCGATAAAACATCCCGTTCACATCCGGGCATTTGGACCGAACTTGGCTAGATACGGACTTTGAATTGGAACAGTACTTGGGCTGCGACTGATGACATTTCACAAGTCCACAAGAACACAAGTACAGTCAAGAACACAGATTGAGAAACACCTATGGTCCTCTATGCGTTATTGTCGCTACTGCTAGTGCTTTAACTTTGAAAAAGGACTTATATTGAAAAGTATTCTAAATTATTAATTAATTAATCTTGTTTGAGAAATATCATTTGACTAAATTTGTTTTTAATTGGTTTTTGATAGATGATGAAACAAAAGAGTTCTTTGTAGTGGACTCAGTAGTTAGAATTTTCTGCATAGCGCATCTGTGGACCCTCTCTGCAACCCTCTGTGGGCGCCGCAGACACCTTTTGTGGCTCTGTGACCACCATTACCATTCAACTATAAATTAAGCATAAACCTGCATCAACCAGATACACTCCAGATCAACAGCTTAATTAATCCGCATGTCTTAAAATCTCATCTATAGATTTCCTTTCTGAGTTGGGTCTGGAGAAGGGAGAAGAAGAGCAGGATTCTTGGGACTCTGAGGTACAGTAAGAAGGTGATTTCAAATACCTCGTAGGATCAGATGTGATGTCCTCACAATTTTTTTTTCTCTTTTAGTCCCACTCTGAAAATCCCAATAAGACGCATAATGGGGATCGAATTTCTCGTGTTAAAGATCAAGAAGACATGTCCATCATTGAAGAGGAGAATAAAGAAGGTAATTCTCATTTTATTTTTCATTTTTTATATTGTCAAAAGAACTATCCAAAGAACTAATGGCAGCCATTATAGCTTTGCTTTCTTTAAAATCATTCCAGCAATCATTCCATGCTGCAAAAACAGTATGACCTTATTAAATCATAATCATAGTATACTGTGCATTGATGTATTTATACATGTATAAATTATGTCTGTGAGCAATGCTCAATTCATGCTCAATTAAAATAATTTGTAGGTAATGCAAACCACTGTGATCACCATCAAACAAAACAGACTTTCCAACAATATGTTACGTTTCTTTTGTAGACTTGTTTTATACTCCCTCTTTTTTAAGAGGGGAAGGAAGCAATAGGATGGCAATTCTAGAGCCTTGGAGGAGTGTAGGCAGGCCAAGAGGCAGCCAGGCAGTGGGTATGAGTGTTTGTCTTGCCTCATAGGTATGAGGACCAGCATGTTGACCATTCCCAGAGGACTGACCATCACCTCATGATCATTACAAGAGAATGCATGAAGCATACTCCCTCCTGACCTCTACCCTTTAACCCTGTATTCCCTGTTTTGGATCTTGGAGGGTAGCAAGTTCTGCTTGGCTTGCTTGTGTCATAGTGGCCTAAACTCTTGCTCATGTGGGTCAAATAATATTTGCATATAATAATTCTTCTGGAAATTGCACCTTGACATTCCAAACCAATACTGAACTTGTGTCCCACTGAAACCAGAACATGGGAAAACTAAATGCTTGTTCATTGCCTAATCATGCACCTTCATGCTAATTGCACAGGAAAGCTATTTACCATGCTCTGGCTTAATACAGCGAACTTCCATACAAACTCATTCAACTGCATCAGAATGTCGTTCTGTCTTGTCAAGCACTGGTTATTGTGCTGTGTCAGCCAAACATAACACATGTCTTCTCTTACAGTTGTAAAGAACAATAATGATGACAATGGGGGTCGCAATGACAGTAATGGCAAAGATGTTGATAACAATGTTGATGCTCCACTGAAAGAGGTAGGTTTAGCAACTGAATGCCATGGAATATATATATATGGTGATCAAATGGAATCAAATTACACTGTTCTCTCCTCTGTCAGACTGAGAAGGCAAAATGGGAACCGCTGTCTGTTTTGAGCAAACTTGAAGGAGAGACTGATAGAAAGACAGGTAAATTGGAATATTCCTGACCCCCATGATTCCAAATGTTATGAGTATTTCTGAATTTTTTCAAGCGGTTACTTCTTTTTTTTGTCTTAACATTGCACTTAATTTCTATTTGACAGACTTAATGGAAGAGCTTGGTCTTGGTGATGTTGACGATCTTGAAGGTAAGCTGAACAATTTATTTTTAGTGAGATTGTGTTAATCAAACACACTGAATGTTCCCCAAATTAGGCTACTCTCACACTACACTTACAAATTCTTTGAATTGCTCTCCCTCATGTCCATCACATTTCCGCCCAGCTGCATGCTGGGATAGGCTCCAGCCCCCTGTGACCCTGAATAGGAATAAGCAGTTAATAAATGAATGAATAATAATGTCATGAAGCGTTCCACCTGCCCCCTAGACATTCTCCCAACCAGACTTTAAAGGAGATCTTCCTGGCCATTATTGATAGCTCATTGACAGGCTCTCTCGTGCAATAGTCCATCCCTATTTCTCAGGCATCTATCCCCTCTCAAGAACACTGGCCAGACTCTTTTCATGATCCAAAAAAAAGGGAACATAACACTCCTGTTCTTGCTTTTTTACACTGTCTCACAGAATTACAGATTACAGAATTTATTTCAAAATCTTTCTGTTTGTCCTCAAAGCTTTGCATGGTGTCACTCCTGGGTGTATTTCTGAGCGTATGTCCCCTTACAGTACTGCTACAGTAGGTCCCTCAGGTCCTCTAATCAGGGCCTTCTGATAGGCTTTTGCTGTGGGACTGTGGAATAGCCTTCCCCAAAGCATCAGATCAGCCAAATCTGTCAACATTTTTAAAACTTGTTTTGAAACCTATTTTATTCAGTGCCCTTTCAAGTCTAACATGATCTTTTATACTCTCTTATTTTATGCCATGCTATTATTTTCCTTACCTCTTCATTTTGCTGTTAATGTTCCATGCTCTGCCTTCTTTTTCCCTGTTTTGTACCCCCCGTATTTTGTAAAGCACTATAAATAACATTGACTTGACTACACCTAATATGTTTGTTTGTTTTTTATTTTAATTTTATGAAGCTCAAAAAGCTGGTCAGTGCACATCAATTTATATTTGATTAGCTGATTACAAACCTTTTTTTGTCATTGCTAGCTGTAGTTCTTCCCTAGACCCCAGTTGGACCTACTGCAGTGTGGAGATAGCATATCCCTGATCTCCTTTATATACATACAATATACACCAGTATATGCCTTTATCCTAAGCCCCTTACCATACGTTCCATGAGTGCATACATTTTTAGTGAAGTCCCCAATGGGAATTTAACTCCTTATCTTGCAATTGTTACTACCATGCTGTACCCATTGACCTATATAGGTTATCATTATGTTATTGGTCCAGATGCCTCTGACTGGGATTCAGCCAGTACCACCAGTAGGAGAACCCTCCCTGGCCGCAGAATGGCCTCCCCAGTTGTTGAGGAGCTCCCAGAATGCTCAACTCCATCTGTTCAGGAACAGGAGCAAGAAATCCCTGCGGCAGAACCCCCTACACCCCAGAAGAGTGTCAGTTTAGACAAGAGAATGTCAACACTGCCTAGCACACCTGCTCTGACCTCTTATTCTGCTCCCCAATCCCTGCCCCATCCTCAACCCCGTGCAAGGAAGATGGTGCCTCAGAAACCAGAGAGCGAAGAAGGTAGGGAACCATAGAACCTCTATTTTTCTTGTAGGGTTTTCTTGTAAGGTTTTAAAACTACATTGAAAGCATTGAGACAGGCTGTATCCACAATAATTATCACAGTAACCACAGTAATCCTCTCTGTTTTACTTTCTTTCACTCAGAGTCAGATTGGGATTCAGACAATGTGACCTCTTCTACCAGTCCAGTTAAAACTGACAAACAGCTGGCAAATATAGCTGAGCATCAGACAGCAGTGAGACCAGGTAAGGCACACCATGGCTTGTTAAGTAGGCCTATTTGTGTACAAATGCCTTCTGAGACTGTCTGTCTCCTGTTTAGGTTCTTCTGTGCATGAGCCTTCAGCAATGGCAGGAGGTTGTGAGCGTAATCTAAAGCCTGAGCAGCAACAACAAAAGGTGAGTCAACTTCAGAAAATACCTCCATCCTATCCTCCTCCTGTCTTTTTTGTCCCATGCTGCACAGCATTCATATGCTTTCCCACTGAAATATCAGTCCAAATATTAAATGAGTGTATGTTTCACATACATACATTCATACATTACATTGACAAAAAAACTTTCCAAAATGAGTAAAATTATCTAGTTTCTGACTGTGTTTTTGATCTTCAAATCTTGAGATTCTCTTTCACTAGGTAAAAAATGTTGATATTTTCTGATTCTTCAGAAAAGAAACTGGTTAGATATATTAAAATAATTTAGGGTTAATTTTCACTGTAATAAAATGTTATAATTTTCTTGTATAAAGATTTCAATTTAATAACTAATTTCATATAATTAGTAAATGGTGTGAGAATCAAATGTTACTTTGCTTCCACACTCATTTGGAATATTTTTGTTTTTATTAAGAAAAGTCAGAAATCTGTATTGTAAAGTCAAAACTTGGTGTTTGTTTGTGTATTTCTTTGTCTACTCATTCCATCAAAGGAGAAAGATGATTCATTACATACATCTGAGTTAGACCTAAATAAACCACTCCACTCTGACCTTGTGGGCTCTGAGAGTGGAGAAAAGGAGGATGAGTTGAGAGACCAACAAAGTCCTAAGGAAGGAGATGAAGCAGGCGAGGACATCCCCTGGAAGAAGTGTTATGAGAAGCTCTGGGTAGAGGTGGAGAAAAGGGAGGTTAAATCCACCTACAAGAATGTAACTGATGAACTAAAGAAGAAGTTTGGAGAGTCACCTCAGTCAAACAGATCTGCAGAAGACAACATAGAAGAAGAGCAGGCCAAGGCTGAATCTCCCTCTGTAAAAGAAGCATCAAGCAATGAAGAGGAGGGGCAGCTCATTGTACGCCCCACAGCCAGGGCAAGGACTACAGTCCTCCTCACCATCCCTGAGCAGAGGGAGTCAGGACTGGAGGACTCTGTGACCGATTCAGCTGAGAACTCAGAGTACGAGGACAGGACCCAGACCTGTGAGCCCCCAGATAGTAAAGGCAGTCAGGCTCAAGACCCAGAGCTCCTCAGTAATGGTGTTCTGGAGGAGCGCAGGTCTCCTTCCCCACAACTCTCTCCAGGAAGCTACGCCACACGGAGGGACTGTTATGTAAGTGTTGCTACCAAAGTTTTTACTTATGGCCACGTCGAGCCTATGACGTCTGATGAATTCAACCTTACCTCATCCTTGAATGATTATGATGACGATGAGGCCAAACCTGAGCCAGTCCAGCAACCACAACTGGAGCTTACCTTGGGGTATAACACTGCTGTTCCACATGAAGCTGCGGAGAACTGTACTAGTTCAGAAGAGGATCCTGAAGAGTTCGCTCAATCTCAGCCTCCCTCACTAAGCATACATTCTGCAGCTACCATGGGTGTTTCTGACGAAGACTTGGAAGAGGACATGCAAAGGTTTAAGCATGAGGTAGGGGTGCTGAAGGTTGTGTTCCTGCACTTGGAGAAAGAGAAAAGCCAACTACAGAGAGAGGTAGAGGATGGCCGCCCCTTTCTCCCATAGTCCTTCTAGATTGCCTCTCTTTCTCTTAATTTCTTTCATTTTCATTACCTTCTCTGAGTGAGAGAAAAGGCCCAAACCATAGCCACAGATCATGTCATGACTGTATTTCTTTATATATTATGTTCACAATGTCACAATGGTCATTTTTACCAAAGGGTAGTTAGCCTTGCATGTTTCTGCTTTCGCTACCATTGGCATTACTGAATTGTCCTAGACTTTCAACACAGTCTGTCACCTCTAATCAATCTGAAAGATATTACAGAAGAGAACTAGCAGTAGGTTTGGGCTATCTACACCAGACTCAAGAAGGCTTTGGGCCTTTCATGAAATCCACAGTTGTAGTGTCTTTGGCATCCTGGATTACACTCTAAAACCACAGGAAGTGCCATCTTTCATCTCCTTTAGTAGTTACTTTTTGTGTTACTTTTGTAGTTACTTTCTTCATGCATGGGCTTTGCATGTAGCCTTACATTGGATCAATTATGCTGCACAAACACTCTAGTTGATGTGGTGTGAATATGGTGTGGTAAATAATTATTTTCCATGAAAAGAAGCGCGAATGTGTGAAGAAGTGGAATGATGACATGTTTGGATTCTGTTTTCATGTATGCTCTCTTTATACATGGAGCTGTTTTATTTAACATTTGTAACAATTTGACATCCATGAGATGAACAGATTTATGCAATATAACTTTTGGCCAGCCTTTTGTATATTCTCTCAGGGATCTGTTTTTGGAACAACTTAAAGGTAGGGTAGGTAATTTATTTTAGAAGCATTTATTTGTTCTTTATATCCCAACAGCAATCAATAAATAAAATGCTGTGGGAAAATATGTCTTTCCTATACCATATGACAGTTTGATCCTTATTAGGGAACAATAAGTAAACCCCCCATACCCCTATAGCCAGCAAGAAGGATTTCTATAGACTGTAGAGAATAAATTGGTAAAGCTGAAATTGGTGACTATGCAGGATAATTTTGTGTAGTGTTTGGCTACATTTTTTGATTGAACTGATACTACACTAATGTAAAGCTTGTTTGGATTTAGTTCTCTGGATTCTACTGTACATTTTCTAGATTTTAGTTTTGGGACACTGTTATTCATGGTGGTGATGATCCAAAAGAATCATATCCATAATAATAACATATGTACTCTTAATTGACTGGTATTCCCAGTCTGATCAAATGCTCTTTTTGAGGATTTAGTTTATTGTGAAATGGCCTGTCCCTGTAATTAACTACAAATACTGTGTCACAATGTAGCCACACTAAGGTGTTCAGTCTCATGAGGGAGGAATGACACACTGAATTATGTATGACAAAGTATACATGTACTGCTCCGTAACACATTTTAAAAGGCTGGCCCAAACCTGTTTCACTTTGCATTAATCCTTCAACTTTCATTATCAAATGTTATCTCTTAACTTTTCAGGTTGGCAAAGAGATGACAGAGACCACAATGGAGGTGCAAAAATCCAGTGCTTCCTGGGATGCTGGAGGATCACAGGAAGGAGTGGAAGTGGAGAAACCTGAGACCAATTTAGGATCCCGAAAAGAGCTGTCAAGTGGAAATGGAGCAACTCAAAGGGAACAGCAGCTCACAGCCACTGACAGTATTACCCAAAGACTGAGGTCTAGAAGTCCAAAGAGGTATGCATGGTTTCATTTTTTTGAGGTACATTTTTAGATTCTGTCATTCTATTAGCAGATGTACAACAAAACCTGACCCATACATGCTCCATGTCCTCTGGAATGAGAAACCAGATAATGTTATCCTCAACCAATGTTCACTGATCAAACAAGGTACTGCTATATACAGCATTTTCCATTATTATTTATCCTGTAAAGCACTTTGTAACACTGTTTTTGATAAATGCTCTATAAATAATAATTATTCCTGCAGGGTGCACATTCCATACACAGCTTTGGTGTGCTTCACATACAAATACGTTAAAAGGCATTTGCAAATACCAGATTTAAACAGGTAAAATACATTTGCAATAAAACAGGTTTAGACAGACAGTTTAAAAGCACCAGGCTAAAAGCAATAAATAAATAAATAGGGATTGTTCAGTGTTAAATCAGAGAGAACAAGAATGTTCTAAGAGAAAGATCTGCATTCAAAATTATTTATTCTTTTTCTGAGGCCCTGAGGCCCAGGGCAGCTAGGTGTGGGTTTACCATGTAATCGGGCTTGCCATTCACCACTAGGTCTACTGTTTTCCATAGCACCAGCAGGGGCCTGGTGCAGCTACACCTCCCACTCCAGCAGAACTACAGTAACAACACACAGGAGGGGCAAGCAGTAGCTGTAGAAGAGACTTCGCAGCTGGAGCTGGTCAGAGGGGCCCGGCACAGCAGAGCCCCTCAGACCAACACCCATGTTAACGGAGACCCTCTGTCTGTGTTTGACGATAGCACTTTAAGTGAAGTGTCGGACGATGAAGGAAGGTATATATGCAGTATGCCACTTTTCTTTATCAACGTCACCTCTCCACTAACACTTCCATTGTTGGTGATGGGTAACAATAAGGGCCTCCTTCACCTTGATTTTGACTCCCTTTCTCTGAACGTAGCTGCATGACTAACCTTTCTGACAAATGGAATAGTAGACTGCATTATACCATCACACTTCAATTCACTCCCTCCTCAGCTCAAAGAGACTGAGCTTAAGAACGTAGCATGTGACATTGATTTCACGAATGACCGTTGTTATTCTTCCCTGTGTTTGTGTGGCATAGGTCGCCATCTGCAGCTCAGCAGAGAGATGAGGTAAAACCCTGCCCATGTCATTCTGTCAATAACCTTCTTCTGTTATATTATAATACATTTGCTTATTAAAGGTAGTACGAGCAATTCTGAAAGTTCTTTGTTTACCTTATTAACTGCGACAGAAGAGTTGTGCCGCACGGTGCCGAAATGTGGACTGGTGTGGTAAATGTAGTGTCCAGAAGTCCGCTTGTCCAATATAGTTCAGTTACGGTGTTTCAGTACAAAACTCCATAGCATGGCGAACCGCGGCGAATCCCGGTGTCCTCATTAAGGTACATGTATTTCCTGAATCCTTTCCTCGGTTTCAAGAAA
>CABFOP010105860.1:0-10220 GCA_900683385.1 Anoplogaster cornuta | reverse complement strand
CAAATCTTAGTACATTATGTTGTTTTAATTGTTTTTTAAATTATTTTTATTATTGAGGTCCAGGCTACATAAATCTGCTACATTAGGTTGTTTTAATATATATCTTTAAATAAATAATCCATTAAAAATGGAAAAAAAGTTTTTAAAAAATCGTACAAACAATGGCATCCTTCCTATTGGATGAGTTTGCTTTCACCTATATTATGCTGTAAATAATATGGTATTTCCCCACAAGGTTACAGGTTAGATGACATTGTGAATTATGTCATCTGCTTCTGATGTAATAACATCAATAATAATAATAATAATCATCAGTATTTATGTTCTCCAGCAAGTAACCATGCAAGTTGTTTAACTTTAGGCAGAATCATGATAATCCTATTGCATTGTATCAGATAAAGTCAACAGTTGGCAGAGACTTGTAGTTACTGGTAATGCTTGATATGATTAAAAGTAAAATAATACGTTTGAGCATCCTTGTCTAGATTTCAAGGAAGCCAGAGTCAAAGTTACTTATCCTTTACCACAACCCCAAGTCAATTCATAGATGCTTTAATTAAAGCAGAAATATGTACAATCATAATCAAGACTATAGCAGTGTTAAAATACCTTGTTGCTTTAACAAGATTAAAACAAGTACATAACAATAGTTTAATATACTTCTGTATTCATAAATCTATGAAAGAACTTAATTAGGACAAGTAATAAACTCACCTGACAAACAGTAGCCAGTAATAGGCAATTTGTCTTCAAAAAACCCTTAATTGAATAATCTCTTTTCAATTTCCCTGTTTTACAAGACTGATGGAATTTCCTTGTACAGCTGAAGATGGTTTACAGACTGACATAACATGCTAACCTCCCCATGGCCTGACAGGGAGTGGTGGTGTTTCTTTTTCCCTTATTTAAGGAATTGTGATGGATAAATCCACTCCTCTGTTCCTTAAATTACTTTTTACCTTTTTCACTTTTCCCTGCACATACCATTGGTCACTTTTTAAATAACGTAGTGTAACCTGTGTGAATTTTAACTGGTTTTTTTTCTGGTAAGGATTATTTTGTTGTCAGTGAGTTGGGTAATGAGTTGTATTATTCACTAGCATTTCAGGACCATGATAATATTATCATCACATTATCCTTACAAAGTGTCCTGGTGTGAGGGGATGTAATTAGCATTCTCGTTGGAGCAATCAGCTCAACCCCACTAGATGGAGGTAGTGAGACATAATCCACACTTTAGTTTATACCATATCATGTGTAACGTCACAATTCATCCACGATAATGACACTGTGACAAACTGCACCTTGTTAATTTCCCCATAACTAGTAAATAGGCTACTTACTGCTAGTGGGGACCTTATAAAAGTGTTATTTTTACCAATGGAGGATGAATGACCGCAAGATTAAAAAAAGGAAAGTCTAACAACTGCATCATTCATTTCTAGACAAAAATCTGTATTCAAACTGTAAGCATTATTTGAGGGTATCAATGACTGTGCACAAGCTCAGCAAAAACAATCAACACAAGGCACTTACATATATATGTACACATAAAATCTATATTACTCGGTTATATACAAAGAACCACATTTATTCAGATATATATATTTACAACTTTTCACTAATCAATTATTTACATGAATTGGGAACACACATGAAACAAACGTACAAGTTATAATCAGGAGTATGGCAAAATCACAAGTATGGCACTGAGTGGTGATGAAAACTGAAAATTGTGACGTTCACTGTGTTCTATTAGTGAAATATTTTCAGTACTAGTGAAAGGATTTCAATTGTAGAGAGACTACACCTTGTAGAAAAGCATTCTATAATATAATTTGTGTAAGGTTCAGTTTTCCAAGGCTGTAGAAGAGCACACCATATCATTGTAGAACATAGTAGCAGCGCCAGGGAGCCTTTTCATTAAATTAATGCTTTTAATTCCGGGCTACAAAAATGTGCGAATTCTCCTATGTAAAGGTGCATTTATGGTATTCTATGAAAATTCAACACAAGATAAAATGTTCTTCTGGGCAATGTTTTGAGCAGTGTAGGTGTTGTACTGTTGAATGAGGATATAAGAAATACAGTTCAATTATATTTCTGCATTTAAGATAACGCTGGTGAGAGAGCCTTTCTGCTCTACTTTCAAGTATATACTGAAAGGTATGTCTGTGTTTAGGTAACTGCCACTGTCACTAACAGCATGCCATTATGGGCACTGAAAAAAAGGCTTGTATGCTCTATGAATGTAATTCTCCTGGGAAAACTTGTGGATCAAAATGGAAAGGAAAGAGCAAACACAACCAACAAAAGTATATCATCATGTAGGCAAATTTCATTAAAGAAACACATTGGCATTGATAACACATCAGAGGAAGATGAATAAACACTAAGTGACAATAAGATGAAATAATGTGCAAGAAGTGGCACACCACTTAAAATGTGCAACAAAAAACCCCTGCACATTATTTGCTAAGCTGCTTTTGGACAAGGTCAAAAATGATGGAGCTCCAATAATCCTCTCCGTTACAGATGCAATTTGTATGTTTTCAAGAAAGTGCGCCCTCCAGTGGACATGGCTTGCCATCTACTACATATCTCCTGGCTAAACACCCACGCTACAAACGTTGTGTGGCTACAGTTAGCTACAGGCTGCATTTTCTTAGGGTCTGATTTACATTCCATATTCTTAACCAACTGTAGTGGGACACAAATCAAGTTTCTATGATGGGCTTCAGGTATTGATCCCTGTCAATCCAAAAATATCTTTAGATTCATTTCAATGCTCAATGCCTAAATGTCTTACAAACTGCATCTTTAAAAAGCACTTGATATAATGTCTATAATTTCCCTTTATGACTCTTCATGTTAGTTTATCAGCCCCACAGAACACTGCCAAGACCTTAGAAATAAAGGTGGAGCGCCTCCCTCTAAAACTGTTACCTATATGATGTGAGTGTGATCTCAGGGGTCTAACATCATGTCTCTGTAGCTTGTAAGTATATTCCATTAAACATTCCACAAAGTGCTAACCAGCCAATTCACTCTATTCTAGTGACTATCTTACAAATACTTTAGAATACTAACATTAATGAAATACAATTAAGAGAGCCAATGTCCTACCAATAGACAATAGGCATGCAGTGCATTTCCAGAATTACTTTACCTTTGTACACAATCCCTACATGCAGCGTTAAAAACTGCAATTGTGAAACATATAAAACCAGAGGCCTTTCTGAGCAAAGCACCTCCTCAGAGATAACATGAGGCCTTCCTTCATGTTTCCTGTTGTTTGTTATAACTTCCTCCCCGGCTTGCTGACCATCCTTTACAGTCTCGACAACTGTGCTTCAATTCATAAAGGGACGACAAATTTACTTTACAAAATAACTATATACACAGGAGTGAGGCTCTTCATTCTGGACTTATCAGATAATGACTTTATTCCACTTCAATGCTGGCGTCCAAACTGGAGAGGCCTGTAGAACGAAACAAGTTAGTACAGACACATCACCATGTCAGAGGGAAATCCACATACTGTAATGTTGATGATGAAATCTAATCGGGCTTACCTAGTACATCCTTCTTGCTCTGTGAGATTCCATGGGAAGTCTCAGGTAAATAAACTGTAGACAGGAGGCGGATTTAAGATGTTAATAAAATGAACAGTTAAATGTTTATTATTCCTACTTTTGAAATATCAAGACCTGCATGAAATAGTTCTTGAATTAATGAATTGTTGCCACCTACCAACTCTCTCTCACTGCTTCAATGTCACTCACTAGGTTCTGTGCTAAACAGATCCCAAAAATCTGAAAACAGACACAAAAGTTTTAACATGTTAGGTAAATGTTTCAATAAAGGTGGACAGAGACATCAGACCTTGAGAGTAAAACGCTGCATTGTTCCCAACCTGTAGTAATGCGATCCCAATAAAGATGCCTGCCACCACTGTCAGGTTGTCCTGAAGCCACTTCTCAAACTGAGGGACACACCCTTTAATATAGATGAAGGTCCTCTGCTCAGAGTCCTATAACAGCGCAGAAAAACACAACACAAACCAGTAAGTAATACACACAGATATCATCCTCTTCAAACCTCTTGGCTTTCACAATACACATCTCCCTGAACTCATGATGTTACTCAAACGCTGACATACTGTACTCCCCGGTCTGAATCTTGTTGACACGGTCACATATTCTACACTTTAAGTTTAGCTTCTCCGTTTTTAAGTCGGGATAATAAACATAGCCTTTCCTTACATTGCGCGTCCATGGAGTACGGCCAAACCAAATGACGGGGGAGGGGGGTTTCTATTCCCTAGCATTGCTTCAGCATGAGTAATACCACACAACCCATAGTACTGAAGGAGCGCCAGCTGCTGTATTCTGAAGACTGGGGAGCTGAAATGGGCTGAAAGAGCAGTATTGTGTCGAGGGTGCGGTACCTGGTGACCTCATGCAGCCGAATCAGCCTGCCGACAGCTAACTAACCAAGAGCAACGTTAAGTTTACACCTCGACGAGGGCCTCAACCTGTTACCAAATAAACTATGCAACTCACCGTCTTCGCTCGAATGTCGTATCCACACTGAGTGTTAATGACATCCTCCTGTGACGAGAGGAGGGCATATGTTTACTCATTGGGCAACAGGTAAGATAAGATAAGATAAGATAATCCTTTATTTGTCCCGCAGTGGGGAAATTGGCATCGTTACAGCAGCGAAGTGTACAGCCAAGATAGGGGATAGAAAATATCAATTAAAGACAATAAAGGGAGTAGTATAAACAAAATGAGAGGTAATAATCAAAAAATACTATACAAAATACTATACAAAACCAAGATACAGAAGAACACTGTAGCAGCATTATAAACCTAAAAATAAAATATACAAAAATACAGAATATACAGAATATGGCTCAGAGATATGGATACAGTTTTGACAAACTGACGTGACATAGTATACTGTATGTAAGGGATAATCCACGACATGCATTATTTTTCAATAACCGCACACCTCGGAGTGGATTATCCTGCTTATACCATGGCCACTTCTCGCCAATTAAAAATATGTTTTTTTTATTAATATTTTGGGGCAATAATGGTGGTCCAACTAATACCTGGAACACAAAAAATACCTGGTTAGCTCAATATTGTTGTAAAAATATCTCATGGACATATTTAGCAACTGTCCACAAATTTCACATGCATTTTTAAGCTAGTAGCATCGTGTCTTTTCAATCCAGAGATCTCTCTCTCGGAGGCTGTGTGTGAGGGGCAAAAAGTTTCATTTTGCGTATTCATTTAGAACAGTGATAAGACTCTGCAAGTACGTCATTGCCGTGCAGTTATCGGAAAATAACCAACGCCCCTCCAGCCAATCAGAATCGAGTATTCACCCAGGCCATGGTATAATGGTAAATTAACAGACATCTAACACCACTGTTGTGTTATGTTTGGTACATACATTGCTGTGGGAATAGAGACAGAAAATGTTGAACTTTTTTGTGTTCCACAGAATAAGTTACTTGGGGGAACAGAGTGCCCTTGGTTCACCTACTAAAAAGAGCCTCCCACAAATGCTGAAGCAGAGCAGTATCAATACTATGCAAAGTGAGCAGCAGTTTGGACAGTTTCCCTGTCAAAATAACTCTTGCCAGCTATGTAAACTGAGTTCTGCTGGCAGTCTGAGAGCACTAAAGACAGAGGTCTGCGTGTCCTGTTGGATCACAGCCATAACAGTTGACCGCAGGAGTCTCTGACATGGCTGGAGGACACAGATAACTGAGCCACCTATCAGCGAGTAGACCTTAAGCATTTCCCCCTCAACTGCTGGCAGCCTGAGGGTTTCAACACGCTATAAAGTGCATCATGAATGGATATCAATCCGTTTCCTACTAAAAAGAGTGTGACGTGTATTTGGGAACACTTACTGCCGGATCTTTGGTGCAGCAAGAAAAGGGCACTCCGCATTTCTCTCGACTTGGATTGGAATCGGTGCAGTTGAAGTAGATGTTCAAATTCCAGTCGTCAGCCCCAAAGGCTCCACAACACTCCCACTAAAAGGCCAAACACACACAACTAAACCATGCATATGTGTAAACAATGTCCCGCAGAAGTGAATGATTCAAACTATTGCACAGGACAAAAACAGTGGAGTAAAGTCAATACTGCAGGAAAAGAAATACAATTCTCACATATTCCTGGGTGAAGTCTATAAGGTTCTGCAAATCAATGTCATCTCTGTAGGCACGGATGTTGTTGTTGATGAAGAAGTTGAGCTGGTCCTTGATCCAATCTTTGAAGACGAAGGCCAGGACTCCCGCAGTCAGCTCCAGGAAGAAGATGATGCCCAGGAACACAGAGAACTAAAACACAAATATTCATCATTCTCTGCATTGTGCAGGTGTTGCAGCTATGAGACACGAACCCTAACACCCCTAAAAGGTTCCCCATACCTACACAGTATGTTTAAAAATACAGTTAGGAACGTACAAACTTAAGCAAGAAAGAGTTTTCTCGCAGCGCTCCGATGCAACCAGCGAATCCCAGGATGAACATCACGCCGCCCACCACTAAGAAGAGCCAGACGGGGTCGAAGCCCCCCAGGTCTGTGATGGACGAGATGTTGGACAGAACACCCTGGCGGAGAAGCAGAGGAAGGTGAGGGTGAGGGGGAGGAGGGAGGAGGGCTGTAATATTAATGGAAGTGGAAATTCAAACTCAAAGATGCTGCAAAAATTCACCACTCTTCGCCCACCTCCCTCTCCCAGGGAACACAATGAATCTGTGAAATGCATCAGATCCATTCAGAAGCCATTGTGCAGAAGGGCTTCCTACAGGAAAGCATGACATTCCTTTCTGATTCAGTCAAGTCAGTGTTGACACCTTTGCCACTTCATGCAGACGGATGGGCGTAAGATAAACTGAATGGCCTTATCTGGAAACGTTTTGTTTCTTGGTGTTGTTTTGACCAGGAGTACTCTGACCCTCTGCTTAGTGGTCACATGCAGTTTACTTATTATTTGCCAATGTCCATGAAAGACTTTGCCAAATTCATAAATCCGACTTCGCAACTCGCACACAGCGGTACGAGTGATGCACTCACCTTCTCGCTCCATGCCCACAACCCAATGCCAAGGAACGCCACGCCAAGTAACTGAGAGAGAGGGAGAGAAACAGAGAGAAGGAGGGGGAAGTTCATTTTGCTGTAATTTCATGTTGCGGGACAACATGTGCAAGCCGCCCTTAATTATTCGGTGTCAATCATATAAAAAAGACCTCATAGTTTCCAGGATAAGCACTGCAGAAGCACACAGAGAAGCCACAGAGAGGTTTTTCCTGGCAATGCTCCATTACTAAATATTTCTCATCTCAAGTATCAGTAGGAGCCTCCTACACTAGAAAGCATCTTTAAACAGCCTGGAAACATAATGACTGAGCAAGTTTCCCCCCAGCAGTATCTAACTTTTAAAACCAGAATCCATGATTTATAAAAACAATATATATATGTGTATAGGAATTGACAGCTTATTCACTTTAATTGCATTTTCCAACCTGGCTAATCCCACAATTTTTGGACCCCAGGAAGACTAGCTGGTCGTCTAGGCGTCAGCTAATGGGGATCCTTATAATAAACAAATAAACAAATAAACAATGACTACAAATAGAGTCTTGTACTCTGATACAAACACCCAAACACAAATGAATAAATTTGAACTTTGAACTTGAACTTGAACTTGAACACAAACAATTCTTAAACTTAGAAACTTAAAATAAAATAATCTGTGCCGGTGTCGCCAAAGTGCAGAACATTGTATTAAGTGAACTTAAAGCGTACTGACATCTCAGTAATCACATCTTCCAGCATCGATGGACACCAACTACAGAGATGAGTTTGATTAAATGAGCCTATTTGCTTCTGAAACCTCAAGTTTTAGGTTTGACCTCAGGAGGACGAGGAGGACAAGAAATCCCACAGGATAAAAGTGTATAATACTGTATAATGCTCAGTTTACACGTCACAGATTACAGACAACCGGAACTGTCTATCGTTCAAATATCGATCCGTATACAAATCTATAGGTGCCAACAGGAGCGTGGTGAAAACGTTTTGACAGCTGCAGCTTCTTCAAATGGGTAAATTAATAAATGTTGAACAGGTCAAAGAGTTGGAGGCCTTCCTGTTCATCAGCATATTGACACTACTTATAACGAGCAACAGGAAGCCATGCCAACCTCTCTGCTGTAACACACAGATTCAGTAGAACTTATGATGATATTGCATATTGTTACCTCAGCACCGGTTCTGCTCTTAGATTGTTTAGGAAGGAAACGCTCTCACGATTTCTGGTGACTGGTAGTTCTCTTGTTGTTTTGTTGAATGCACTTATTGTAAGTTGCTTTGGATAAAAGCGTCTACTAAATGACTGTAATGTAATGTAATGATATGATCATCATAGGCTTGACTTGAGAGCAGTGGTGCTTCAAGTGGGGTCCAGGGACTTGCAGGGGTCCTTGAGGGGGTTCCAGGGGTCCCTATCATATGAGGAAGTGTTTCCCTTCACTGTAATTTCACTCACTAAAGGTCAGCACAATAAGATCATGTACAATTATAAAGATGACTGTTCTGATCATAGGTTGCTCTGCCCCCTCCCCGTCTACTTTATACAGGGTTGCTACACCTTTTTGCTAATCAAATTCCATGGCTTTTCCACAGTCTATGTTGCATGTCACATTTTTGACACTGAATCTCTGATCTGAATGTCCCGGGTTTTTATTTCTGGCTACAACTATCACGTAGGATCGAGGAAATTTGTTTTTTTTTTATTCCTCAAAGGGAAGTAGATCGACAAGCAGCCAAGCTTGACATTCAACATTTCACTGGATGGGAAAAAAAGATTAAGAAAATGTCATGACATTTCCAAAACTATATACACATCCATTTTACATAACTTTTCCAGGCCTGAATCCCAATCCCATGATTTTCCCAGTTTTTTCATGGCTGTATGAACCCTTTGTATAGACTGTTATGCAATTGTACAGTGACTCATAACTGACTACAAACGTTTCCTCAGATGAGAGCCCCTTGGGACCAACTCTTCCCAGATGGGGGTCTACTTGGGGATCCTGGCCGTGGGAAGTTGGGGAGCCCCCTTAACCTTGCACACGGATGCTGACTGCACAGCAAAAACAAGCTTGCTCAGGAGAGACACTGGGAGCTCAGGAGAGACACTGGGAGCTCAGGAGAGACACTGGGAGCTCAGGAGAGACACTGGGAGCTCAGGAGAGACACTGGGAGCAAGTGCACAGGAGTGAAGCCTCTAGTCTGCCATCACACCTCCTCATGGAAACCAACGGGAAGAGAAAAGGGCCGTTCTAACAATTTAACGTGCTGGGAAATTAAAGCTATTGTTATCGGGAAAACATGTCAGTGTTCTGCCGAGGACCGAACAGGCCTGAAGTCGCAACCAAACAAGGAGACTTACCCAGAATATGATATTGAATCCGAATATGAAGTACTTGATGCAGCAGCTGACTTCATGAGCCTTGAAATGCTTTCCTGACATCATCTGGCTGTCTTTTCACTAATGTCTTCCGTAGCAGGACGGAATTAACATCTACGGTCCTCTGTCTGACAGGCGGGTTGTGGGAACACCCTGTATTCGTGTGGCTCGGCGAACGCGTCGTCAATTGTTTCAGCGTTGAATTGTAAACAGCATCTTTGTGTATCTCGGCTGACAGACGTGTAGATGAGGCCGGAGAGGAGCGTCTGTCTGTCTGTCTGTCTCCGGGGATGTGGATGTGTTCCTGACAGAGGTCTCAGAGGACAGTGGTGAAATAAATCCGCTGAAGTCGAGCAGATTAAAGCCGCTAGTCCTCTATCTGATTCATAATCCACACCAGAGCCGTACAGCAGAACGAGTCGAGACAACTCCGACCAGTTTCTTTACAGCAATGGCGGATCACGGAGCCTCCCAATAGTTCCCGGAAGTTAGCGGCTAATATTAGCAGCGCCGTAGAGCTGCAGCAGAATGGACCGTTTGCGATGCACGTTTAAAAGGTAAAGACGTTTAAAGAATCAGATTGTATAATATCAGCACATCTGAGTCAAATGAACATGTGCATTAAAGAATGTTAGTGGATTATCACCCACTAAATTATTAGATTTAACATTAGAGAACGTTAACTGATAACAGACAACAATTCCGTTCTCTT
>CABFOP010105850.1:3171-15607 GCA_900683385.1 Anoplogaster cornuta | reverse complement strand
CCCCCGCCGCTCCGCCCCGGCTACGCTGCCACGATTACAGCCGCCCGGTATTGGCATGTGTGAGCTCTTCAATACGGGATGAAAGGCACGTCTGCCAGCTCTGCTTACTGTCACCCATTAGCTTGTCACCACGCACCGACAGCCTCGGCGACTTTGCACGTACGACGACGCGACAAAGGTGCTACACAGACAGCCAAGCCAAAGAATCGGTTTGGAGTTGTTTTGAACTCGTGTTGCTCTACTTTTATGTCTGTTTGTGCGTTTAACACTCGAATAGAGAGACCACACTGTCACTCTATGTCAACTTTGACCCACAGAGTGTGAGCCCCCATTGCTCCTGAGCCCTCATTCCCCCCCAACATCCCCCTTTTGGGAACTCTTAAAAACCCCTGAATTCGCCATGAACAGATGTGCATCTCTAACACGACTTATCACCGCTTAGCATTTTGCACACATTTCCTATTTAGACAGCTGGGCAATGGAATAGATGATTCAGGTTAAGTACTCTGCTTAACAGCACAAATCCAGAGTTTCCCCAGTGAGTCAAATCTACTGACTAATGGTTCTGCTGCACCCAGTCATTTCTTCCTAGCAAATAACTCCCACACTTGGTCAAAACACACAAATTCGGATATACTGAAGGGTACATTTGCTTTAGCATTTTCATTTACAATAAAGGGCTCATTTTTTCGTATTAAGACAAGACAGTAGAAGCTGTAGACTTGATCAACAGTTAATTTCTTTTGAATGAGACAACTAATAGGACTAAGGCAGCTTTTGCTGACTTTGAGGCAGTGTCGGCTCTACACAATAAAACGTTTTCAGTGATACAGGATACCTATTGTAACATTCAGTTTTGCATGGTCAGGGAGTAGGTAATTGGGTTGACCACACGCTGTGGTGTCTTTGGTTTATTTCGGCACAATGCTGGCCTAAGAAGCTATAATCAGCGTTAGAGTACGGGATATCTTGATACTATTATTTCCACCATTGTTCCATTAAGTCTTCCTCGGCATGTTTCACATAGCTAAACCTGATAGCACATTCTTAAAATATCCTTGACAGCCCATTTATACAGGATCACCACAAACCCTCAAGAACATAGCCATACCTATGTTGAATTTTCCTGAGGGTAGCACTGGTACATCAGTACATGCATACCCCAACGTTGCTCATTCCACTCATCTTCCAAGTTTGGCCACTGGATTCGGGTCTTGCAAACTAGTGCACAGCTGGGGGGGGTTCAGCTTTATCCTGGATGGTTCTTTGATTGTCCAAGCTAGGAATGGAGACTGTTGAGATAACATCCCGGCATCAGATTAAATAAATACATCAATTTTCAATACGTATTAAATAAATAAATACATTTTGACTCAGATTCTGATGTGGTCTCGATTCAAACTTAGACGCTGAACGTTACAGTCCAGCACAGTTCCTCTAAGATTCCTCCACTTTAGGCAGGAACATTTTGTTCTGCCCAGTAAGTGAGGACTGAGGAGAGATAATAGATGCCCCTGGTGGCAAAGTAAATATCTAGCAGAGTAAACCGGACAAGTTTTAATGGTGTATTTAATCTTGTGTTTTTGCAAGGCAGCCTGTGTCTGCTGGGTTTGTCCAGCGTAATGTTTGGCTCTATGGCCAGATGTCTTTGGTTGTCCATGGTATTTCCCATCAGTCCTATACTGTTTCACAGCCACAGTGGACCACGTCAGCTTGACCTAGTAAGCTTGACACTAACACAGCTCTCTCTAGGGGAATTTCTTTCCGCCCTCAGTCATACAGTAATGACTCAGACCTAGGAGGTTGGGTAAAATGTACCCATGGCATTATTCAAAATGTTTCCTGTTGCTTCCAAACCTGCAATAGACTTCTATGTTCCCATAACCGTTCGCTTACACATGTACAAAAGGTATGGATTACACACAAACTGTAGTTTTGAAGGTATTGGTCATAACAAGTTATTGGCCATAACAATATTGAGGGACAAATGAAGTGCCCATGCTTAGCTGTGTTGTCTGTTCATTAACGTGTGCTTCTGCTCCGTGGTAGGTGGCTGCCAGAGCCGGGGTTTATGACATCCTCAACCAGCTGGGTTTCTCAGAGTTTGAGAACCCGAGGGACACGCCATTGGCCAGGCTGCGCTGCCGCTGGCAACAGCAGAACGTCCAATCACTTCCCTTCCGAGGGGAGTTCATCTGAGGAAGGATCACTGTGAACTTGCCAAAACAATACTGTGCTTTTCTAAAAAACAGTCTAATAATGTTATGCCTTCTATATTTACCCCTGTAATATCCATATCTTTAGATCCTGTATTGTTTGTGATAGTGCTTTTTTCAAACTCACTGGCAATGTTAACTTTTATTTTAAAAGGTGTTTTAGTATTGTCAGCATCAGCAGTATCTTACGAGTCTTAGTAGAATGCTGGTATTTATGCCTTTGCTTATTTTTTAATTTTTAGCATTTTTGATAGAATACAGATTTTCAGTGTACTAATATTTATGTAACATTTTTCCAGAAAAAAAGGTTTTAAAAAAGTAACTTAAAATGAAGTTATAATGCAGTTGTCTAGAAACTTTTATTAAGTTCTTACTGGTGAAGATAAGACAGCATCTTAAAACTTCTGTTTGAACCTGTTGGAGTTAAATGTTATTATGAAGGAGCTGGGTAAATACAACTCTCTGCTGTGTGTGTCAGCCAACAATTTTCAGTGTTTTACAATCATTTGCTTTTGTATGACCTGTTATTGTTGAGCCCTGCGACTTTTTATTCTTAGAGTGACTGTCAGCAAAGGAAGTTCGATTGTTTGAAATGTTTTTCATTATTTTTACGAATGCTGTCGACCTTGTCCTTGAGTTTTCAAAAAACAATCAGAGTGGATGTTTGAAAAGATGTTACAGTATTTTCCTGATGATTGATGAATTTTTGCGCATGCATGTTCACAGGAGTTTCCACTTTTTTTGCCCCTGTACTGGCTTTGTTTACGTTTATTTCATTGGGTTGAAGACATTTTTCCTCTTTCAAATCGATTGACTGGCCTCATGATACAGGTACTAACAGTACAGTATGTCAGTAACTTGTAAGCTAAACATGAGTTTTGAAGTGTAGAGTTTTAATTCCTAATTTTATTTTGAAGTTGTAAATGTTTTTCTGTGTATTTGTGTTTGTAAACCTTGGAGCAAAGTCACCTGAAAATGGCACACACAAAAAAGAAGTATTTCTCATCAGATTCATACCATTAAAGAAAATGTGTGTATCCCCATAATTGTTATATTAAAGCCCCAACCTTATTAAATTCCAGGGTTGGGGCTTTACGCATTTTACTTAGCTCGACCTCCAATAGATAAAGCTGTATTGAGCAGTCGTGAGAATATGGTCAGACTTTAATCAACACGGCTTAGAGACTTCATGACTCCTGCCAGTAAATGGTTAGAATTTCTGTGACATCATCAGGCCTTCAGCAAGAATCGAATTATATGTCTGACTGTAAAATTTAGGGTTGGAAACAGCCAAGCCTGCAAATATTTACTGTAACTTGGCATAAAGTCTACATGGTATCAATTGATGAAGAATAATTATACCCTTCAGCAACCACAGTTTGTATTGGTGGCATTTATGGAATGGGACAAAGCTGTATGATTCACTATTCAAGACAGCAAGTTATGAATCCATTGCCAGCCTACAGGATAAAGGTTACACAAGGATAACTTGCCTGCAAATTCTTGTTTAATATGCCGACATATCCAGTAAGTTTTACTGTACAGGTTCCTAACACTTTTTTACTATGTTATGTTCTTAATCTATTCTTCAGTTTGCTAATACATGTTTAGTTGTGAAGTACTGTGTGACTTCATGTGTTTATTTTAGTACCCATAAATCTTGCCTTAAAACCAAACCAAGACATTGTTCTCACAATGCCTCTCGTTTCTGCTTGATTGTTCTTTTCTATTAGCATTTCAACACCTTTGCACTGCATAGTAGAAGAATGCTAATAGATTGTCATGATTGTGATTGAACTCACAATTTCTTTCATAAATAAATATGAAATGAAATAGCATTATTGGCTGCTAAAGAGAATCTATTACACATGCTCAGTATGACTTGAGACAACATATTCTGAAGTACAAGGACACACAGCTGCAGGTAGTAAACATTTTATAACATTTATAATAATATTTATAAAGTAATATTCTCTTTTTTCAAGCTAAATCATGCCTTCCTCTTTGGTATCATTTCAATACTCATTTCTAAAAATATTTCTTTATAATTAATTTAAAAATCTTTTTTCCATCCTAGGGTATGTTGGATTTAGAGGTGTCGAGGGGGGTTGTCACATTTTGCGCAAAACTGCTGTGCATTGTTAAACTTAAATTTCACATTCAGAGAACATGGGCACCAAATTACAGTATTGTCTCTTCCATCTTCTGCTTTCTTTCTTTTCCTCCTTATCGAGACATCATCTATGCTCTAGTTATGCATTGCTAAGCAACCACATCATACACTCAGGTGGCCTCGTTACCTTCTGTCAATGCCAACCTCAGACTGCAAACCAGATTATGAACCACAACACAGATGATTCATTGTTTTACTGAACTCTTAATGTTCCATATACAATAATAAAGAGCTTATGTAGATCAAAAGACAAATCTGCATTGCCTTTTGATGTGGAGAGGTATGGTCTTAATTAAAAAGAAAAAACTTGATCACTCTTTCAAGAATGGACGGCTATAAAGGGATTATGGCCCCCTAAAAGGTACTGGCCGGCACATCAGTGAAGCTCCCTTGGCTTTGCTGGCCCGCTTTGAAAGGCTGATATCCCAGATCACTTCCCGTCTTGTAAGTGCATAGCAGGCTTATCTCGGGAGTACGGAAGTTGTAAGGATTTTATCACACTGCAGCCTATCCTGGATTATTGTAAATGGAAACCAAGCGGTCCAGATTTAAATGACCTTATAGTTTGTTAGTCTTGTCTAAATTTAATTTATACATCATTTGTCTCAGTATGAAAGCTAATTTATCCCTTTTGGATATGTGGTTTAGTGTAACGGGGTTGGCAGGGTCTGAAAGGTACCGCTACTGCACAAATTCATAATTACACATAAATATTCACTCATAGAAGACAACTCCTGTTTCTGAATTTGTCTTACTTTGACCAAACAGAGACAAATCTGTTAAAACAACATTAGGATATGGAGAGAAGCTATTCAGTTGCAATATGTGGCCAACTTGACTCCAGGTCAAGATAAGCCCAGGACATGAAGACCATGGTTGGATGATATGGCGGCCCCTCGCCTTTGAAATGCTTTCCAGACTCATTGAGATACTCTCCAATGTGTAACTCAAGCTAGCAGTTCTGAAGGATCCCCAGATTACGACAGACAAAGAGCTGCATTGAGAGGTGAGCAGCTCGAGGGGATGTAATGAACTTCATGTGAAAAGCTTCCCTCTGGAGATGAGAGAGTGCTCCAGAGAGAAGACATGGTGCCTGGGCAGGGGTGCACCCTGTTCCCTTTTCACAGCCCACAGTCCTCTTTGATTTTCCTTAAAAAACGCCGGCATTACCAGGCCCTTCTGAGACTGTGCTTCCATCCCTCTCGGGGATTTCATGACGCAGGAGCTCTAATGGGAAGCTTTCAAATCTACTTTGGCAAATCCATATCGAGCCTTCATTCACCACGTGCCATCTCAGTTTGAACTTGGCTCTACACACACCACTGAGCAAGGTAATAAAAGTCCAGGCCGGTGGGATATATATGATTAATGGAATTAATGCAGAGCACATACTCTTAAATCCCCCTTTATTCAACTTGTTGTTTATAGAGGATCCTGTGGAATATTCCCCATAGACTATTGATAAAGATTTATGAGGAAGTGTGGTTCTGGTTCTGTTTATTGGTGGTTAATATTGACTGTAAGATTAAGGATTCAAGTTCGCCTAACAAGACAACAATGTCCCAAAGAGGACAAGAGCAGATTCAATGTCTGTCGTAACTTTCTGAAATACAAAAAAAGGACTATCACACTCATTACAATGTCATTGATTAATGATGAAGTTTTTTTTTTAAAAAGGTCAAGTGAAACTCATGGTGTCTGACCAGGGTCATAACTCATAGCTCTTCTTGAGGCTTTCAGTCCCAAATCCTTCCATCCACATGAGGCAGAGCACCATAATAACAACTTCTCAAAATCACTGGGTTGTAACTTGGCAAGGGCTCGCTCTCTTTCCTCGAGCTGCTGGGCAGTCTAGCAGCTGCTTTGCATCTCCTTGCATCGCAGAGATGAAAACTCACATATTTTCTCAGCATGCTGGCATGGCTAGACCACATTACAGCACACACAGAGGCATCCGCCGCTCAGCACAGTGCAGCGGTGCACACTGCCTTCTCTCCTTTGTTAGAAATTCAACAGAAGCTTGCCTCTTTGCAGTCCCACCCTTGCCGACTGACCTAACTCCTGTTCAATATATTACAACGTGTCTGATTGACTGACTCAGATCTCAAATTAGAACTGGAATCCCTCTAAGCATATGTTGTTGTTGTTTTTGCTTTCATTTAACAACAACAGGGATGCAGTAAGTGAAATGCAGTATGTTAAACGTATCTAGAGTCAATAAACCATCCCAAGACTGTTGTCAAGGGTTGGATTAGATTTGATTATGGCACTCAGTGCATTAAAATAAACATTTTGAATCCTGTGTAGGACAAAGAACTCTCACTAATGCATGCAGTGTAGTAGAAAATTGTTCTGGTGTGTGGACTTAACCGCAGACTGTGACTGGAGCTATTCATTTCAGAGGGAAAAACAAGGCTTCTAATTGAATACTATGCTATATTGTGGAATGTCATCCTGGCTTTTCGATGCACTAAAGGAACTCACATGCTCCAAACACTATTGATGGAAAAAAGAGCATAAAACTTCTTACAAGGCAGTTAATGGTTTCCATCTCTGCTGTGGTTAGTTTCCATTGCTTATTAATGTAGAACCTTGGATCACAATCAACTCCTCCCAGTGCTGCCCTACGGGGATAAATCCATAAAACCCACACCTGCTCTACATTGACCATCCTAGGAACATGTAGGTAATTACCCACAGACAGAGCGTAGGCACTGGGGGAGGTCCTCCAGCAGAACCCAGACACACTCTGGGAACTGTTTAGAGAAATGTGGAGAGAAAAGAATGTCCAGTCTAGACACCTTTCCTCCTCAAGTATCTGAAGTCAAAACCCTTTTAACCCCCCCTTGAGAAAGATTCCTGAGTTGTAAGTTCAGTCTCTGCGTGGTCATGTCTGAAATCCCTGTGGTCTGCGTTCATTTGGACTCCAGCAGTGTGAGCAGGGGCCAGAAGCTTGGCTGCTGGAGCAGTCATCCAGAAGCTTTAACAGGCTGTCATTCCACTGGTGAAATCTACTGTACAGCTTTCACACCTTCTAAGCCTTTAATGACTGTTTGGTGTTGAATTTGTTCCCTTTCTGCAAATGGAACATATGCACACAGTGACATCTGCAGGATTCCTTAATTCCTTTCATGTTATCCTAAAACCTTTTGATAGCTGAAGACCGCAACAACCCCAATTCAAATAGTGCAGTCTGCTTTGTTAGTGCAGGTAGCACTGCATTCCAAGCACATGGACATGGACCAATTGTCATTCACAATAAGTAATAGCCTAGATACTGCAAACCTAGTAATAATTTAATCTGGTAGTGAGAATAAAGAGTTATCTCTAGCTATCTATCCAAAATCATAAATCTGCCACTTGTTTCCAATCCAAAATGATTTTCTTGAATAAAATGTTTCCATGATGCTAATTGAGTGATTTGTCTTATTCTGCTATGTATCAAAGTACTAACATTTGTTTCTAGAATATTTCTGCAACAAGTGAAACTGCATTGGAAACAATGGGAATGATATCTACACCAGTTTAACTTGTTTCAGGAATACTTTTAAGACCGAATATGAGACCAAATGGCTTGTTGGGTGGACATTTTTAGCAGTGCATGATAATATGACTTGAACGTCCTCACAGGAATTACAAAAAATCGCTTGGCTAAATTTGCAGAATCCATTAGCGTTGCCCGGTGTCTCTAGCGGAGCCTAGTGGTAGTGGAGGCGCTCTATAAGCGGGGTGGCTCCAAGTTGCGCGTCCTGCAGCCTACTAACCAACGGCGCGTAATGATGCACGACTGCACTGCAGATGTTTCACCACGGGGACAGTTTGTCTCCGTAGATTTTATCTGAACTCTTCCGACTTCTGCTTTGCTTTTTCACCACAGAATTGGGCTGCTTATACTTATTTGCTCTTCTGCAAAAAAGAAAAGAAAAAAGTTCTCTAACAAAAAAGTTGGACTACCTCTCCAAACTGTCCCGATTTACCGGGGAGTTGTCGTCATCAGCACCCCAGATTTCCCCCCCAGTTCCCTACATGGATGGGGCTGTCTTGGTCTATGTAGTTCTGCACAGGCCAAAAGATTGGAGACAACTTGTGAATATCCGTCAGTTTGGAACCGTTCAGAATGCCTGACTGCTTCGCTGAAGTTCAAGACTGAGGACTTTTCTCCCACCACTGTGCTTTTTTCAGGAGGAGGAAATCTCTGCAAAAGTTTACAATAGAAAAGGAAACTTCATCTCACGCTGAAGTGGCAGCTCTCGTACTGTTCAGCTCTCGCTATGGATTGTATGTATTTATTGATGTGCTTTTCACTCACTCTGTTAGTTTTGGACCATAAACACGCTGCAGAGTCACATGGTAAGTTATTCATTTTTCTAATTTTTTACGTTCACTGGGAACGTTTTAATGAAAGGCAGCCCTACTCTGGAGAGGACCCAGTTGAACACATAGTCAAACATAAACGTAACATAGCTTTTTTATTGATATGTCACCATAATGACACTATATCTTACTCTTTATGGTGGATAAAACAATAGAATATAGCAGCACCACCGACTAATAGGGCTATAGATAATTTTTACATAGAACTTTCAGTCTCCATATATATGAGAATATTCATGTTGAGCTATGTCCTCTCCTAAATCATATGTCTGAATTAAAAGTTAGCTAAAGTGAATTAAAAGCCTGTTTTTTTGTATTTATAGTTACTGTTTGGTGATATTCTCATATCATATGTCTCCTCAGTCATATGAATTATGTCTGAGTTATCCTGAATGTGATTCTCACTTGACACTATCTGTCCCATCAGAAAAACTCTCTGGGAAGTTAAGTGAATATGGTCTTATCGTGCCATTCAGCACAGACTCCCGTGGCCGATATATTTCTCACGTGGTCTCCGTTGGAAGTGGAAGTAAAGGTGCTGCTGATGCTGCTGCTGCTGCTGCTTCTTCACCCGCTGGCAGCAGAAGAAGGGTGGCCCGCAGCGCCCCCGAGACGCCCGCTGTCACCTCCAACTCCGCTCAGCACTTGTTTTTCAATGTCACCGTGTTTGGGAAAGAACTACACCTTCGCCTGAGGGCCAACAGGAGGCTGGTGGCCCCGGGGGCGTTTGTGGAATGGCAGGAGGACTTCAAGGAAAAGGCCAAGGAACGTATTCACAGGGACTGTGTTTTCACTGGAGATGTAACAGACATGCCGGAGGCCTCAGTGGCTATCAGCAATTGTGATGGACTGGTAAGTCACTGACCCCAAGCTTGACACATTGGTCCATTGGAGAAAGGTTCAGCAGGAAGAGAGATGCCTTTCCCTCTTTGGCATGGTGCCAACTAGAATGTGGAGTATTATGGACTAGCCTACATGCATGTATATTCAGTAAGTCTCACACAATAGTCACTTAAAATATTTTCTGTTCTAAGCCACCGCATGCATTGCTTTCCAACACTTATGTAAGAGATTCATGTTAAACAGCTGTACCCCGACTCCTTCCAATAGGGCCCCACATATTAGCATCTGCAATGAAGGTTCAGCATCACTGATTGTATATGAGCTCATCAAGGTAAAGCCAATTTGGACTGAAACGTTACCATTGCCACGTACACCTTTGACCGTCCAGTACATAATGTGCCCTCCATTATAACCAATCTATCCATCATTCTGTCACAGTCAATCGTTCTATATCATTTGCATTGACCGTACACATGAAAGCTGCAATACGCTGCGATAGAGTGGAGTGAAGCTACTAATGAATGTTTGTGTTGCAGCAAATCAGATTGAATTTCAAATGTTCCGCATGATGTTTGAATGGGCAGCCGGACCAAGCCGAGGCTCCTCCTTTGCAGCCCGGGTCAGCTCTCCGACCAGTTCTGACAGAAAGAACGTGCGTGGAATGGGAACGAAAGATAGCATCTGACCCATGACTTTTTAAACTCCCCGCGATACGAGAAGAAAAAAAATCCACTTCTAATGATAAGTCCATTTCGAAATCATCGCATACGCCGACGCTAAACTGCAACAGTGAGGAAACAATTTGTTTTCTACTGTATATTTCAAGCCCATTGATCTCTGCCCCCTATGCCAGTCTGTGTGTCTGTGTGTGTGTAGTAGGACAGTTGAGCTTTGTATCACAGTCAGCACAACAGAAAGAAACAATGGAGGGCTCTCAGCACTTATATTGGTTGCTATGCTGTACTGCACTTTGGAGTCACATCTAAACCCCCATGCCTGAGGGTTTAGACTGTAGACTCATGTAGACTCATGTCGTCTTCAAGAGAGTTATCAGGGTCATTAGTTTGTGTCTGAAGTAATAATGAGCGGTGCACGGACAATGCCACGCTGTGTTCTCTCATCACAAAGTCATTTCCTGAGAGACCAGAGCGTATTCCCGGCAATGTTTCAAGACCAGAATTGATAAGCACAATACAACACAATGGCGTATTGACTATGAAAACAATAGTACATTTTTCTTTCTTTCACCTTTTGTTGCACAAAAGAATGCAGTCTTCGCCCTTGTTTTCTGCGATTTTATAATAATTTGCGTAAAGCCATTGGGTCAGAAGTTACAGTACAGCTTTCTCCTGTTTGAGTGAACTACGAACCTCTCTCATGGAGGAAAGCCTCTAATCTACTGCCATCTTTCCCTCTCTGCTCATCGAGATATTGACCGTAACCAATCATGACTCGTTTGTTCCATGCCCTCATTTGCGGTCAGAGAATATTGATGGAGTGAGACATCAGATCATCATCAGCAATTCATTAATTTTGTTCTGACAGGCTCTTTTAATGAGTATGTCACAGCCAAGCAAAAGCCATGCCTTTGGCAGATACGCTTGGCATCCTAGAGGTCTGGATGCAACGCAATGACAAAAGCTGTATGATATAGACAAGGATCTGTTCACATTTGTAGATAAGACCAAAGTAGGTTCCCCTATTGAATCCCGTGCAGTCTGAAATGTTTGAAGCCATGCCTCCTCCTCTGTGTTGTGCCCTTCGTGACTACAAACTTACAGTTTGCCAGGACAGTGGGACATGTGAAAATGGGGGTATCTCTTTCAAGGGACGCAGACTCTCAGGAATACAGTCCTGCAACATAAACACAAACACGTCTGTGCTTGCAGGGGGTTTTCAGAGCACATTTGAAGGTGCACGGGCAGCTTCCAGGCAAATTATTTAGTCTGTGGTATCTGCTTGATGTGTAAGGCCATCATGTCTGATGAAAGGACTGAGATTGAAAGGAGCACATCAGATGCGGGCAAAATCTCTGAAATGCACTATATGCCTTTGGTGGCACATCTACAGTACCACCAGCACTGCATCTTCAAAAATGTGTTTGATGTGTTCACCTACATAAGAAATGACAACAATTGTCTGATACATTAATTATTGCTCAGTTGGAACACTTTGTTTTCCTGAGACTGTGTCTTTATGGAGACTTGAAAAACATTCCATTACAAATTTAGCGCAACCCTAAAGTCACAGTTTCCTTTCTATTATCACAAAAGTTCATAGAGTTTCCCTTATTTTGTTCTCTTTAATGCAGCCAAGCTTCCACATTACGCTTTGCTACCAGTGTGGACTCTGCAGAGCACTGGCAGTGGGACCAGGCCCATAGAGATGTCTCTCAAAGAGTGAGGCATGACATCACCACCAGTAACAGATTACGTTAACTTGGTCCCCTGCCATGCGCCCAGAGGGGCAAGACTGCCCATCCCAGGCATCAGATAGGACAGATAGGACACGCCACGTGCAAATTACAGTATCCAGCTGTATTTTAAATGTCTATTCTTTGCATATATTTGGCCTCACAGCTATATTATATTACATTATATATTAAATTATATTGAGGTTGCACAGACAGTGAATGCAAAATGATCATAGATATTCTACAGAGAAACCACCCAATTTCAATTTACTCCAAGAGTAGATGATTTATTTCTTTTTTTTTCACTTTTGATTGACCAACATGTCAGCATTATGGACTATGATATCTTGCACTATGAATGGAAGGATTTGTAACTTTGCTAGATGGCAACAGCTGTGCTCTCAAGATCTACGCGAG
>CABFOP010105845.1:0-10015 GCA_900683385.1 Anoplogaster cornuta | reverse complement strand
TACGTACTTCTATTCTGCACTTTACTACTATTTGCACTTCTGGTTAGAAGCTAACTGCATTTTGTTGTCCCAGTACTTGTACTTTGTGCAATGACAATAAAGTTGAATCTAATCTAATCTAATCTAATTATTTTTTGATCCAATAATGCAGCGTTTCCCTTGTGTTCAGCAGTTACTACTAGATAAAATTGGAATTAAGACATAATTTAGCCCAATATTCCCCCAGAAGACAAACAAGGACAGGGCCGTGGTTATAACCAGCACGTCTATTGTGATAAATGATCCAAATAACAAATCCAGAACCAAATCTAAAATGACCTTCAATGGGGAAACACTGCCACAGTAAAAAATTTCAAGTAGGAACACACATTGGAAAATTGACGGCATGACCTCTTCCTGTATTCCCATCTCGGCAGAGCTTCTTCAGAAGGCACGCGCCCAATGACAAAGGACCCTACGGCATCAGCTCTGAGGTGATGGACACGTACGTCAAGAGCTGCGGTGAGTCCTTATGGTTACATTCGGACATTTCGGTGGACACCTTTATTCAAAAAGCACCGTACGGCCCCAGCAGGAATCAAACCCCTAACCCGTTGTTTCTCTGCCCCTTGCGTCCTTAACAGCCGGTTACTGCGTCATCACGTACATCCTGGGAGTAGGAGACCGACACCTGGACAACCTGCTGCTCACCAAGACCGGTGAGTCCAAACACCTTTTTGATCCGACCCCCCGACGTAACAAGATCGGTCTGCGTCGGCCCCGAGACTTACCGGTACCTCTCCCCTCTCCTCTCCGTACCCAGGGAAGCTGTTCCACGTCGACTTCGGCTACATCCTGGGCCGCGACCCCAAGCCCCTGCCGCCGCCGATGAAGCTGAGCAAGGAGATGGTGGAGGGCATGGGGGGCATGCAGAGCGAGCAGTACCAGGAGTTCAGGAAGCAGTGCTACACCGCCTTCCTGCACCTCAGGAGGTAGGAGGGCACACACACACAGCATGCATGCCAGCGATGATGACTACTTCCTATGTCACCTATCTAGTGCTCACTGGCATAATAGCCTCACTTCTGAGCAAGCCTTTAATTTGAATGAAGGGTAGTATTTCTGCCAACAGTGAGTTTAATGAACATTTCCAACTGGGAAATCCTATTGACATGACCACACACACTCTCCTCCCTGGTTTTAATTTTAATGTGATGACTGTGGTACTATACTGGTAGGATTTCAGTGTCAACATGCCAACATCCACAACATCAGCACCCTCTTGTCTCCCTCTCTCTCTCTGCAGATACTCCAACCTGATCCTGAATCTGTTTTCTCTCATGGTGGACGCCAATATTCCCGACATCGCCCTGGAGCCCGACAAGACCGTTAAGAAGGTAGACCGTTGTTTTCCACTGAATAGGGGAAAAAGGGCCCAGTTAAGCTGTCAACCCAACTGTAAAGGATTTCTTTTATATTGTTTTTTTAGCGTCGTGTGGTGTAAATGCTGTTGGATTTGCGTTTCAACCCCAACAGGATCGATTTCTGAGGGGGTTTATTTTAGCCTGCTTGGTGTACCAGATAGGTGGGGGGTTTAGGGCAACTCAGATAGTGATTCACAGAATAGTATACTAAATCGTGCAAAGTTGACTAGTGCAGCTTTGATACTCATAGCACACAATAAAGCCACTCGTTTTCATTGACCTCCAGGTGCAGGACAAGTTTCGACTGGACCTGTCGGACGAGGAGGCGGTCCACTACATGCAGAGTCTGATCGACGAGAGCGTCGGCGCTCTGTTTGCTGCTGTGGTCGAACAGATGCACAAGTTCGTCCAGGTGAGTGTCCTCCAACACACAACATACTTTAAGAGAGGCTTCAGGATTTCAGAGGTCTATCCGGTATTTACCTCATTATCTCCTATATTTTGCTACTGCACACAAACTGCCGGTGGATAAACCCCTATTTAAAAAAACATCTCTTATTCCATTTCTTTTCCTATCACATTGCTGTTACATGATCATGGTCTCAGAAGTATTTCCAGGGTACTATGGTTCTGACCTTACTATTGGTTGCTTGTAATGTTAGTCATCCAGGAATTAAACCTTTAACTGTTGCATTCAATATCAGGTAAGACTTCATAAAATGTATAAAATGTATATGGCTTGCAAGAAACGTTTGAGTGTAATTGTAAATCTGAACCATAACATTAACTTACCGCTGGCCCAACATGTCTGAAGAAGTGTAATCTCTCCATAATGTGAAACATCAGTAGCTAAAATGTCGTCGCTCTGCTGTGGTCTGTATCTAACAACGCTGTGTGTCTCCTCAGTATTGGCGCAGATGAGCAGAACAGAGACCAGGAAGGACTGGAAGGACACACACACAGAAGTGTTGCGGTAGAAACACATGGTTGTATGGCTCTGATGCCATGTGTGACAGAGAGAACGACAGATACCCCCCATGACACTGTTAACAGGCCAAGAATGCACTGCCAATCTTTACTGCAAGATGGCTAACCGAGGACACGGACGCCTTTGTTTGCTCATGTATATATTATGTACAATAATTATTAAATGAATGAATGAAATGTATGGCCAAATAAAAAGAATGTTGATACAAGTAAACGAACCAGCTGCGTGTTTTCGCTCCACTGCATTTCTAAAACAATCTGTGTTTTTCATCATTTAAGCCCCAAAAAAAGTATTGCCATGCAGTGTTTATGCCGCTCAAGATGTTTGTTCATTGAGCATTACTGCCCATCTGCGTATTACGGTCCACGCTGGGGGTGGAAGCGAGTTGAACCCCGAGAGTGTTGGTGAGTCACCCGGTGAGTGACTAAGCGTTTCCTGCCACACAGGCGAAGGAATGGAGTTTAATCTAACTCCTGTGATATAAGTGAAAGCTTCCTAAATTTCCTAAAAGATAGCAGTGGTTTTAATATGTGGGCTTGTTTTTTTTCTTTCTGAAAAGTTGTCATAATATAACCACCGATTAAGGGTTAAAAGCTTTAAAGTATGGACATGGAAAAGAGCATTGAGGATGGAAACTTTCAGAAAGTGACACTTCTTTTCAAAGACATTGGCAGTGATGAATCGGCGCAAAATGGTAATTATCTCTGACATTTTCAGGTCTTAACTGCTGTCAATGCAGGAAAGATAAATGGCCATCCTTTAACATTGCATTCATGGGCACTATTATTCAGTCTCACTTAATTAACAATACAATTTAAAGATAGGATAGGTAATTTTTTGAGAAGCATTTTTGGTTATATTTGTTGAAATTGTCTGTGTCCCGACAGCAATCAATAAATCAAGTCCTCAAGCAATACTGTAATAAGTCCATCCGATGGACAACTTGACCTTCAGCTCAAATTAAATGATTAGATGGCCCATTCGGCCAGAATGAAATGATTGGATGGCTTACCTGCCTGTCGACTTGCATTGCCAAACAACCGAGAAACCAGACTCGAGAAGTAGAGACTGGACCACGGCGCCCGTTATCAGCTTCACACCGTCCCCCCCGAGCGACAACGGGCAAGCGGACTTCCGTACGCCACATTTCCCACACCCGCCCGCACGTCGGCGGGGATTTGCCGCTGAAATTCGGCACTCTTCGCTACTGAGGTAAGAAATCGTACCTACTGCCCCTTTAATTAACTGAGGTTGTAAATTTGTTCTGTCTCAAATCAACACAGGATTTGGAGAGTCTGCATTTAAAACTTTGTCCTAAGAATGCGATGAGGGTTTTGGTTAAGTAAGATTTGTTACTATTATCTTTTCAGCTCATTAATCACACTCAGTTTCAGCAGTATTAGTAATTTAAAACATACTTTAGGGGAACATTTTTGTTTTTGTTTTAAAATTGGATATTCTTATTTTTATTATTTTATTTGTATTTATTTATTTATCCTGTCTTGTTATTGCTTTTGTTGATTTTATGTCAAGCACTTTGAGCTACATCGTATGTATGAAAAGTGCTATATTTAAGAATATAATGCTCTGAACAGGAACAGTGAGTTCATACTAAATCAGCTGACTCAAACAGATAAGCCTTTTAAAAAAACAAGCAGAACGTTCTAGCACAGTACAATACACTCGGGACAGTACAGGCCAATATATACACTGACACACGCATGCAACCAGTGGACAAGCAAAAATGAGTCCATCTCAGGGAAGATATCCAGCAGATTTATTGCAACACAACCAATAAAAAACACCAAATTCGGTGAAATGCTTTGCTGGATGCTGAAACGTTTTTGACTGTTACATAGTCAGGTGCTGCCGATGGCTCACTATTCACACAAACCAACTTCATGCTTGATAAATTTATCATTTCTCCACATTGTAAGAATTCCACTTATTCATAAAGCTTGTTCGGGGAGATTTGGATAAGCCCATAGGTCCCTGTGGGTGTAAATGGTTTTGGCCATCCAACATTGTTTGTTTCCCTACTACCTTTCCAAACCCCCAAGGCTCCCTAATGTTGCGTAAAAAGTGCAACACCAGCAAAACAGAAGGCAGGAGCAAGACGTTCCCATGTTTTCACGCAAGAGGCATAATGAGGTATCAGTCATGGGTAGGAGGCAGCGAACCTCCGGCGGGGCAACTGTGAGTCAGAAACAGTCGGAGCGATGAAAAGAAGAAGAAAGAAAAACTCTTGTTATCTCTCTGGAGGAAAAGCAGGAGGAAGGAGCAGTTGGCTGGACATCGGATGGAGCTAAGAAAAGCTTTCTTAGATTTTTGTTTATGAACTCTGTGAAGCTTTCCCTGTTTTTATGGCGTTATGCTGGACTATACCACTAAAGGGTAAATCTGATTTGAGCAAAAATAGCTCCTTTTGGACCTATGAAATAAACAGTTTCTCCTCCATTGGAAGTCCAGTCACTCACCAGTCAATCCACTGATCCCCTACAGGCAGTGCTGTGACTCATATCAGACTCGACTGAATCTTTGAAATGCAACGCCACTGCAATGTGCTCAAATGTTGGTTTTTTGGAGCCACATTGACTATCAGTTCCTTTGCTCTCCATGTGGTTGCCAGCTAAACAGAATACTGGAGGTGCACCTGGTGGCCCGGTGGGCAAGTGCTTGTGATGTCATGGGTTTGATTCTGGTTCATGGCCTTTGTCATATACTGTATGTGCCATAAAAAAAGGAAAGTCAGTACAGAACAGTGGCCCTGGAGCTGGTAGGGATTCATTGTCTTGCTCCAGGACCCGTCAGCACAGTGGATGATTGCTGTCATCAGGGCTTAAACGTGGGCCTCATGGATGGAGGACAGTCTCTCTAGTCACTACATTACCCTGCTGCTTATTCCCATGGTGGCCATTTTGAATTCACGTCACATTTAGTTCAAAACTCTAGCTTGAAGATTGGATTATAGTGTTACTTCAACACATGAGTGAGGACTTCAGACAGACCTAAGTTGTGAAATTAGCTAGCAATCTTAGGAATGACAACTACAATGACCTGCTTGCATTTAGCACGGACGTTATACTAGCTAGCTTCCCAGGCTGTAGACATTCCAGTAGTTAGTGGGCCAAATATATTACCTCAAAATGTGAAGCTACGTATATCCCTTCTGGGGAGCATCTTGGTGGGACTAAGATCTATTTCAGCTGCACATTTCAAGTAGACTGATCCAAACCTCAGAGCACAGTGGTACCACAGTGGCCTTCTTGACCCCCACTGACACCTACCGTAATCGAGCAAGACTCATGGTAAGGTGACATCATAGCAACTGGCAGTCTTCATTATTCCCACATGTCTCCACAGAAGATGTAGGTGGGATGCTGATGCCAGAGTCCAGGCCTTGCTCTGACTCCATCACCCCACTGTCCCAGTACACTGGGCCCGAGTTGGAGGCACTCTGGAGAAGGTTCTTGGTGTGCACGTTCCCCGGGCTTGAGGCCTGGTCCTGGTTGCAGAGACCACTGGAGGAGGACACGATGGAGATGTGGTCATCAACGAGTTCCACGTGGATGTCACATGGGTCGACAGCGACCAAGGCCAGAGGAAACAAAGACAAGGGTTCCTGAAGGGAGGCCTGATTGAAAAACAACAATGGAGAATACTTCGGTTGAAGACATCCGAAGAGAAATACATAATATACTTTGTATAGGAGATATGTACTCCCTTTTGTGTTGGTGTGAGAAAGACAGGTACAGAAAGATTGTGTCTCAAAGGAACTCATACCGGACGTTTTGGTAGATGTTCAGCGGTTGGCGCAGGTCGTATTTGTTTAAGGAGAAACGAGGTGAGGAGTGGAACAACGAGCACAGAGCACAGCCCGATTCCCAGCAGCAGGGGCAGCAGTCCTGGGGAGCACAGGTTTAACCAATCAGTACCCTAATAAACGTACTAGCGATATGACAGTTTCATACCCAGGGTGAACAAGGTGAATCAGCGAGGCTGCTTCTGGTGCAGTTATGCTGAGAGCCTAACAAGTCTGTACAGTCACAATGGCTCAGTGAAAGATTCCTAGTAACAACGCTGCCTCTAGATGGACACTGACCTTTTACCCATTGCTGGATAACCTTTAGTACTAAGAGGCTTTAAAATAACTCATGCCAGACATGGTTGTTTGGGTCAACACCCAAACTGGCAGCACTGTCAATTGATACACGCAACCTTTGCCTAAATTGAGGTTGAGCAGCATTCAGGATCCTTCAGCCAAGACAAACTAAGCCATCACATCCACCTGTACAACCTTCTTAAGCAAGGTGGAATTGTGACTGATGATTGGTTGAGCAAATCCAAGTGCACTTTAATGGGCTTTGTGCTTTACCTCAGAAGCTGAAGTTAACTGCCCCAGGCTTCAAAAGGTTCAACTTTGACATCTCTTTCCACCTTTCTCTCACCGGATTTGGAGACTGTCTGGACACACTGAGGCTGTGATTTGGGGGAAGCGGCCATGGAGAAAGTTGGGAAGGAGAAGTTGGCCACAGCACAGTAGTCCTGACCCGGGGCCAAGCCAGAGAACTCCACATAGGAGACCACTTCCTGGGTCCAAACTGTACGGCTCTGCAAGAACACCCGATCACAACTGCTGTGTGAATAGCTATCAGCCTATTAGACCAATTAAAATCATACAAGACCCAGTGGTAGAAACTGTCCATTAAAGGAATATCCAATCCAAGCTGTCGAATGAATAGCCATCAACCAATAGCCTTTTTATTGGCCTTTTCAATGAAAAAAAGCTAAATCACAGCTGTATTCAGCAAATTCACTCAAAGAAAGGAGAACCTGTGCTTGCAGTTACACATTTCACTCGACTAGTTACATGGGAGTCGGAGCGATTGAGCTCGTTGTATACAGTCACAGTGGTCCAGGGGTCAATCAGCTCAGAGACTGGACAGCAGCTCTCCAGAGAGCACCGCCTACTGGCAGCACAGGGGAACTGCACCTTCACCAACAGCTGGTCTTCTTTCACAGAGACTGAGACGGAGGGAGGGCTGAAGGCTGGAGGAGGCCGGAGAGGAGGAGAGGAGAGGGAATGATAAATCTCAGCATTAAATACCAGCACTGAAATAAGAAGGTGCTTAAAACAAACTAAATTTGAAAATGGTGACACCTACTCTTACAAAATGATTATTAGCAAATTATGGTACTTTTTAAGAGATAGAAAGTAACTTAAGACCTAAAACTTTTACAGACTGAACCCTCATTATTTTAGATATATTGATGACCTTCAGGTATGTAGAACAGTGAATTGTGTGCAATACGAAATCAACATTTTCTGTTGCGTTTCTACGCGTTCAGTCTGCAGGGTCCACTGACTGAAGTCACTGTAGTCAAACTTGCGTGGCTCGACCCAGAGAGTGGAGCCGGGGCTGAGGTGGACGCCCAGACGGATCATGTTGTACAGCTCAAAGTTCGAAAAGACCCGGGAGACGTCGCAGCTACGAGACGAGAGCCACGCACACCACGTCACATCCTGCCAGGGATCCCTGCAACACAGACAGGCACAGAAAGACTCACATTAATGTACATGTGCACAAACAGATTTACATGCAGTTATTTTATTCTGTTAACGTTTACAGATGTGTAGTCTGAGGAAGAACCTTAATTCAAGGCCTTTACAGTGTGAATATTATACATCTTAAAATACATATATTCAATTACTGTCTAACTATGAATTTTCACAATATTCAAATTTTTTCTTTTTTGGTTGTGCAATTTGTTTTGGGAAGTTTTGGGAAAATTGCATTTTCAGTTTCAAAATTCCATACTTTTCCCAGACCTTGATTTCAATATTTTGTCAGTGTTCGAAATGATTTGTGCAGATAGCGGCTGGGCAGTATGTCTGACAACTAGGACATATCACTTATCGCTGAAGATTATTCTTCACAATCATAATCACAATGTCTACAGCCTAAAATATGGAGTTGTGTATATTAAACCTGAGCAATTTTCCCCCATACCTTTCCAGACTTTGTGTTTCTACCAAACGTTTTAAGACCTGGAAATACATTTTTCATGCATTCAGACTTTCCATAGGAACAGTGTTAATGGTTGTTTTACTTGAGGGATGTTTCAACTGTTCTGAAACTCAACTATATCTACTTTTTCACTCCACTCTTGTGCAGACTGACTGAAACGTTGGCTTTGTATGGGAACTTCAACCTTCCAGCACTTGATCCAACTCGTGACATTTGCACACACCTCTATTTAAATCAGTAGCTTTACCGCATAGTGACGGAAACTAGATTTAGCAAAGGGTGCAGCGTAAATGCGTGCACACACACACACACAGGAAGACTTACCCCTGCGTCTTTGTCTGCACCGTGTAGGTGGTATTAGGACTGGCTTGGGGACAATCCCACCGCAGGAGGCAGCCTAAGTCCAGCGAATCCACTGCGGTGTAGCAGACTAACCCAGTCGACCCTGGGAAGTTCACACGAAACCCACACACCAAAAATAGAACACTTTCAGGTGCACTTTGACCTGTTAAATCCCGATTGTCACAACAAACTTTAATGCTCGTGAGTGTCAGTTCACTGCAGCACGACGAACAGGTACAGTACTAACGACTGGAGGAAATCATTTTAACTGAACTTAGCTGAGGTTTTAAGGAAGACTAACCCCAATATTGTCCAGTACTCACCAGTGATGAGCAGGGCAACCCTGACCCACAATCCCAGCAGCACACTCAGCTGGACTGCAGTCACACCTGGCATCACCATGTCGGGACCTCGGGACAAGGAGAGCTGGGTAACAAAATGTCTCGTCTACAGCCAAGTTTGTGGACGATTAAAAGCAAAAAGAAATACAATGACAAGGAACAGGCAGGAAGAGATGGAATGAGCGGCAGAGAGAGAGGAATATGGGGAGAAGGATCGAAGGGAGAAGGAGGGAGGGTGAAAGGGGTGGAGAGAAGGATTTAATTAAAGGCTGATTATTTTGTAAGGGAGAGGAAAGGCTTTAATCTACTTAGAGACGGAGGGGAAAACTGAGATGGCGACAGAGGCCGATTGCTGCGACGTATACATGTTGGAAAAGGTATTAAATGGTTGTTTCACCGATGGGTAAGGAAGCCTTTCTCCATGCTCCTCGTCCTCCTTATTTGCTTCGGGTACTTTTAGTCGATTTATGGTAAATAGGAACAATAAATGATTTATGTCACTGTTTTGACTCTGCGCACGGTTATTTGCCGTGGCCTTCCAGCCGGTCATGGCAGTGCCCTTGGGAAGTATGTGGAGAAATAAGTGAGCCAATGCACAAACCTCAGAGTGGTTAAAACTGTACAACGGTATACAGGGTGAGGACAATAAGATGCTTTCCACCCATAATTTAGTGGTCCCGTTTTATTCCCTGGTGGTCCGAGCTGGACTTTTCAAAAACGACACATCCAGTAAGAGAATATGGTACATGGTGAGTTAACACCGGTGACTCAGAGCAATAAACCCAGATATTATGAAAAGGACACTTTCCGAGTCACTGCATTCTATATTTTTATTCAATGCCATCTTTAAATAATAAGAATCTGTACATCTGTCGAAGCAGGCCTTTAACCATTCATTCTCAAAAGTAATAA